>JACEIK010001858.1:132438-143796 GCA_018107945.1 Datura stramonium
CTTCGGGTTTTAAGGGGATCATCTGTCTCCACATAATTCCAATTTGTGTAGCAGGGTTTTAGTAACTCGGGTACTCCAAAACCTTCATATTTTTTATCGAAGGCCATGATCGGCAGTACCTGTAAAACTATTAGCTCAAACTGCTATTTATTTGGAATATTTTTCTCCATTTTCTTTTTAGGAGTCACTGGCAGAACTGCCTGAGAGTATGTCTCTGGTGGCTTCATTTCATAGCTGTCCTATGTTTGGATAGAGATAGTTTTTTCGCCTGATGAAGAGTCTCCTTTAAAAACTGATTTTAATGGTTGTAATCTTGTCTGACCGGTTATGGGTTCCTTTAAAAGGGACAGAATAGTAGATCTTTGCAAAGATGGGAATTCTGCCAAAACTGAATATTTATGCAGGGTAAGTAAAACCCCTTAAATATGTAAAACACTTTAAGACATGCATAAGGTAAAACTAAACATTAAGAGTCTGAGAGTAGGGCTTGCATGCATTCTTTCTGAAATTATGATCTCATCATAACATAACATAACATCATAACTGATTAGATTGACTCAAAGCTGAAATCTGATAGTCATGAGTAAAATCTGAACATTGAGTCAAACCTGCTTTAGAACATATATAGATATAGAAATCTCATGAATGATAAACATGCACATCTGAAATCATGAGGAACAATGGGAAACTCATCTTTTAACTGACATACCACGATAGAGGTTATGTGGTTCCGGCAATCACACTCAAGTGGGTAGAGCCATCCAAAGCCTTGCCAAGTCTAGGATGATACCATGATATCGATATCAAGCTCGTGGGACAATAGGGCTAGGGATAGCTCACAAGGAAAGTACCGAAGTAATATTTATAATAGTATAAACCTATGTTGGCGCATAGTTACGAGGCATAGGGTGATCTCCCCTTATCCTACTCAGTGCTAGACACTACTCCTAAAAACATGCATATGCTCTATATCGTTTTTCAATGAAGCTTAACATCGTCTATTGACGAAGCTCAATTATAAAATACATCTCAAATATTAAATCATGTATATGAGAAGCTTTAACTCAAACCATAACACAAGCTAAAAGATAATTGGGAGTCTTCGCTCCAAAACCATATGGTAAGCTTAATTCGAGAAATCATAAATCATACTTTGAACACGTAGGCATTGCCCAAAGCTTTATCATGCTTGAAAATAATCAATTCACATCGAAAACATGATTATAAATATGGGTAGCTTGAAAACATGTTTTTCATCATATTATCTCATCATAATCATACATTCATCTCAAATCTCTTCTCTCATGAACTTTTCATCAATGGGCTTTTTAATTCATAAATCTTGATACATGCTTTTCAATTGAAAACAATATAAAACTTGTCCATGCTTCATAATTCAATAATAGAAACATATTTAAATCATACCAGTGTAGAGAATTTAGGAAATTCATGCTTTGGGTTAAAGCCCCATAGATTAGACATAGAAATATCATGAATTAGAGAGGGATTGGGCATGAGTGTGAAAGAATTCACCCATTCATAACCCTACATACTTGTTGGTAGCTGATTCTTACACTTCTTTGATAGCCCAAGAAGAGATTGGAGAACACTAATCTTGATCACCCTCTCTCACCTTCTACCTTGCATGCATGAATGAATATGGCCTAAAATGAACTTAACCCCTTTAAAATTCATCATTCATAAATCAAAACGACGTAGTTTAGGCCTTAGGATCTTAGGAATTACAGAAAAACCTTTACTAAATTCGCAGAAAATAACTTCCATCTGGTCCCAACAAGGGACCTAACGACTAGTAACCATGTGCCACGACTCGTGGAGTCGTCCGTCAGGTTTACTGCTTCTCAAGTCTTATGGGCTTATAATGGAATACTTAAAGACTCTTTACCTGGTGACCATGACTCGTGGTCACCACATTGGGTAGACTGCTTATGAGTTTTACCTTGCTTAATCCTGCTGCTCACGACCCTCCCCACGAATCGTGGTGACTTACCACGACTTGTTGGGTCCTTCCTTTAAGTCCAGTGCCATCCTTTTCCTCTTTTCTCAATCATCACTCCCCACGACTGACCTAACGATTCGTGGGGCCTGACCACGACTCGTGGTCATGTCCATGGGGATCTTATTTCCCAAACTTCAATTTCATCTCTTGGGACACACCACGAGTCACATCACGACTCGTGGCTTCTCTTCACGGGTCACTTCACAACCCATTTTGTGCCTAATGTCAGATTTTAAGTTTTCATCTGTTTCAACCCCAGGTCTAATCTTTGGGCTACCGAGGTATAACAATATCTCTCCCTTGGTAACATTCATCCTCGAATGTGTGAAAGCATATAGAAAATAAAAGAAATGCAATTATCATATTCAAATACCAATCATTTAAGCCAAAAACTAACAGAATGACTATCTCTGATTCAAACTACATAACTAAACTGAATTCACGAATCATACATAAATCCATATACATAAAAGAAACTTGGGCACATGAACTGAACATGAAAACTAAATAGGGTTTAGGGAAAAACTGGAACTGAGCCGGTAGAGAATAAATGTGGGTATCTAGCCATCATATCCGCTTCAGCTTCCCATGTAGCTCCCTCAACATGCTGATTCCTCCATAATACTTTAACTAAAGCTACTTCCTTTTTCCTTAGCCTTCGAACCTGACGATCCAGTATTTCTACTAGAATCTTCTCAAAACTGAGGATGTCTTTCACACCAACACTATCCACCGGGACAACTAGAGCCGGATCACCCAAACACTTCTTTAAGAGCGATACATGGAATACAGGATGAACATAAGCTAATTCCGAGGGCAACTCCAATTCATAAGACACCTTGACAACACGTCTCACTATCCTATATAGGCCAACATAGCGGGGACTAAGTTTCCCCATCTTTCCAAACCTCATCACTCCCTTCATGGGAGGCACATTTAGAAATACCAAATCATCAACTTCAAATTCTAATTCTATCCTTCTTATATCGGCATAGGACTTTTGGCGACTATGCGTGGTTTTAAACCTATCCCATATCAACTGAACCTTCTCCATCACCTCATAAACCGAATATGGTCCTTTTATCACTGCTTCTCCAACCTCAAACCAACCAATGGAAGATCTATATCTCCGCCCATAAAGAGCCTTAAACGGTGCCATCTGAATAGTGGAATGATAGATGTTATTGTATGCGGACTCGATGAGAGGCAAATGCTCTTCCCAACTACCTCTAAAGTCAATCACACATGCCCTCAACATGCCTCGAGAGTCTGAATTGTCCACTCCGCTTGACCATCTATTTGGGGGGTGAAATGCAGAGCTGAGCTTAACCTAAGTACCAAGTCCTTTTTTAAACGACTTCCAAAACTGAGAGGTAAATTGTGTATCTTTGTCTGAAATGATGGATAAGGGCACCCCATGCAATCAAACTATCTCCTGGATATATAGTTTGACATTTTCCTCCATCGATCCGTGGTTTTGATCGGTAGAAAATGGGGGCGGCCTTGGTCAACCTGTCTACCACAACCCAAATGGAGTCATATTATCAATGAGTACGAGGTAAACCTGTGACGAAGTCCATATTGATTTCTTTCCACTTCCGAGTAGGAATGTTGATATCCTGAAGCACGCCTCCCGGTCTCTGATGCTCGACTTTCACTTGCTGACAGCTTAGACACTTAGCTATAAATTATGCTATTTCCTTCTTGATTCCATCCCACCAATAGACTTCCCGTAAGTCACGTTACATCTTGGTGGCACCTGGATGGATTGAATACCTGGATCCATGAGCCTCGTGCAACATCCAGTTCCTTAAATCATCAATATTCGAAACACATAGACGATCCTAGTACCGAAGCACACTATCTCCACCTTTGGAGAAGACCTCTACCTTCTGATTCTGAACGACTTCCTTTAACTTTACCAAAATCGGGTCCTCATCTTTTCTAGCTTTCACATCAGCGACCAAGGATGATTCTGATTCGTTATAAACAATAACACCGCCATCGGTTGAGTCCACCAACCGAACTCCCAACCTTGCAAGTTGATGCACATCTTTCACCAGATCCTTCTTTCCCGCATCCACATGGGACACACTCTCCATGGAGATCCTAGTAAGTGCGTCCGCTACTACATTGGCCTTACCCGGATGGTAAAGGACACTCATATCATAGTCCATGAGTGGCTCTAACCACCTCTTTTGCCGAAGATTGAGATCCTTCTGCGTAAACACGTATTGCAAACTCTTATGGTACGTAAACACATCCATGTGGAACCCGTAAAAGTAATGTCGCCATATCTTCAAGGCGAATACCACCGTGGCCAATTATTGATCATGGGTTTGGTAATTCTTCTCATGAACCTTCAACTGTCTAGAGGCATATGCTATAAATTTCCCGTGCTGCATCAATACACACCCAAGTCTGATCCTTGAAGCATCACAATACACCATGAACCCATCGGTACCCTCCGATAGAGTTAACATTGATGTTGAAGTAAGTCGAGTCTTCAACTATTGGAAGCTCTTCTCACAAGCCTCCGACTATTGGAATTTCACCTTCTTCTAGGTTAATCTGGTCAAAGGTGCTACAATAGATGAGAAACCTTCCACGAATCTTCGATAGTATCCAGCTAAACCAAAGAAACTTCGAATATCTAAAGGTTTCACTGGTCTAGGACAATTCTTTACCGCTTCTATTTTTTGAGAATCCACCTTTATATCCTCACTTGATACCACATGGCCCAAAAATTCTACAGAGTTCAACCAAAACTTGCACTTGATGAACTTAGCATATAATTGACGATCCTTGAGATTCCATAGCACAACTCTCAAATGAGTGGTATGTTCCTCCTTACTCCGAGAGTATATCAGGATGTCATCAATAAACACAATCACGAACATATCCAAGTATGGATTGAACACCCTGTTCATCAAGTCCATAAAAGCTGCTGGAGAATTCGTTAGTCCAAAGACATAACTACAAACTCGTAATGACCATACCATGTCCTGAAGGCTATCTTCGGGATGTCACTCTCCCGAACTCTGAGCTAATGATACCCGGGTCTGAGATCTCTCTTTGAGAAACATTTGGCACCCTGAAGCTGGTCAAATAAATCATTAATCCTGGGTAAAGGATCCCTTTTATTGACAGTGACCGTGTTTAATTTCTGATAATACACATGCGAAGAGAACCATCCTTCTTTCGGACTAAGAGAACTAGTGCACCCCATGGGGACTTGCTTGGCCTAATGAAACCCTTATCTAACAGGTCCTTCAACTGTTCCTTCAACTCCTTCAGCTCGGCTCGAGCTATTCTGTAAGGAGGAATAGATATAGGCTGCCTGTCAGAAAGAAGGTCACTACCAAAATCAATCTCCCGCTCGGGAGGGATTTTCGGTAGATCATCAGGAAAGACCTCTGGATACTCACATACTATTGGAACTGACTGGATAGTTGGGGTTTTGAACGTCGCATCCTTAACCCTAACTTGATGGTACACACAACCCTTTGAAATCATCTTTCTGGCCTTGAAGTAGGAAATAAAATGACCTACAGGCACAACCGAACTACCCTTCCATTCTAAAACTGGCTCACCCAAAAATCTGAACTCTACTATCCGGGTTCTACAATTAACTGAGGCATAACATGAAAATAGGCAATCCATACCGAGGATAACATCGAAATCGGTCATGGCTAACTCTATCAAATCTGCTGAGGTGACTTTCTGAAGGACTGAGACTGGGCAACCTCTGTACACCCGTCTAGCTATAACTGAATCACCTAATGGAGTAGAGACTGAGAAGGGTTTTGACAAGACTTCGGGATTGACTCCGAAGCTACTGGTGACATAAGGTATCACAAAAAACATGGTAGCACCTGGATCTAGGAAAGCATAAACATCAAGATGAAAAACTCGTAACATACCAGTGAATACATAGGGGGAGACCTCCTGCTCCTGGCGAGATACTAAGGCATAGAATCTCTTTTAGCACTAACCACCACCTGTGCTGGTAGATGCCCCCTGATGAGCTGAGTGTACGGGTGGGGCTGCTGAACTAGAAGCTGGGCCTCGACCCCCATTATGATCCTGTCTCGTTGTTGGGCAATCTATGAGCATATGTCCGGGCTTCCCACACCTGAAACAAGCGCCCGTACCTCCTAAGCACTAGCTCGTGTTCCCTCAACCACATCTACTACAAGCCAGAATATTAGAATCTGTGGGTCTGCTGCTCTGACCCCTAGAGCCTGATGCTCTCCCTCTCTGATCGTGCCTGGGCCTGGATGGAACACTCAATGCTAAAGATACTTGGGCCAAAGATTTCTGGTGAGTCTTCTGTTGGTGCCCACCTCCTGAACTCGGTTGATAGAATCTGTGGTCATAGGTCCTGGCCCTCTTGGCCTCCCTCTCTCTCAGATGTGCCTCCTCCATTTGCGGGTGTATAAGACTATTCGAGGGAAGTCCATTTCCTAGTGAAGCATAGATGTCCTACAATCCTTATCCAAATAGCCCGCTACACCATGGACGAATCTACTCACCCGCGCCCTCTAATCAACCACTATCTCTGGGGCGTACTTTGATAGGTGAGTGAACTCAAGGGAATACTCCTGCACTGTCATCCTTCATTGCTTAAGATTTACGAACTCATCTGCCTTCAGCTCCCACATCTCACTAGGGAAGAACCGATCTAAGAATGCAACATGGAACACTTCCCAAGTGACAAGGCCCACTCCGGCGACCCTACTATCTTTCTATTGATGAAACCAGATGTGTGCAACCCCTTTGAACTGATACGATGCCAACTCCGCACACTCAACTCCATTCACCCCCATGACCTGGGTGATCTTCAAAATCTCATCTAGGAACTCATGCGTGTCCTCATTAACCTTTGACCCAAGAAACTCCGGTGGGTTCATTCATATGAAATCTATGACTGGAGTTGCCGCTGCATTTCCATTTTACAGGACATGCACAACCGCCTACTGATTGACCTGAGCAGTCAAGGCCTGTGCGAGCATCTGAATAGCTTCCCAAAACTCAGCATGGGCAATCGGCTCCGGTGTCTGGTGCTCCTGAACTAGTGGGGCCTGCTGGAGCCCATTTCCATTGCCATCCTCATGGCCTTCACCATTACCATTCCTTCTACCATTTACTCTTCGGGGAGCCATGATTCTGCAATCATGAATAGCATGAGTTAGAAGGATAGGGAGACTTTGCATCGCACGACATAGATCATGATAGAAGGGAACATTTCCTATGTGTTTCGTAGCTTCTTCTTCAAAAGTGTGGCACGCTTCACACCCATGAAAAAGACTCTACTTAATGTGGCTTTCAGACACCCTAGGACACTTCAAACCTATGGTTCTGATACCAAGTCTGTCACGACCCTAAAAAAGGCTCGGATCACAATACGGTACAAGGAGCCCCGAGAGACCCAAAGTCGACCCATGGCATAAGAATACATCTAACTCAATTAATAAAATTGAATAAATCAACAAGATAATCATAGTGGAAGTATATATTTAACTTAACATTAGCTTACACAATCTAAAGCTGAATGCATCCATATGTCTAAAAAGCCTCTAAACATGACAAGTTGATGGGACAAGACCTCAACTACCTCAACCAAACTGAAACTGAAAATACATAGAAAAAGTCTGAATCAGTCTAGTCCTTGGGGATTGAGGACTCACCAACAATGTAAGATGCTAGCTCTGAAGATTGACTATGAACGGGGTTGAACCTGGGAGCCTTGTCCTGTATCATGAAATGATAAAGCATAAAGTATGTAGTCAGTACGTGGAATGTACCAAGTATGCAGGGTAAGTAAAATTGTTTAAATAAGTAAAACACTTTAAAACATGCATAAGGTAAAACATAAACATTAAGAGTTTGAGAGTAGGGCTTTCATGCATTCTTTCTAAAATCATGATCTCATCATAGCATAACATAACATCATAACTAATTAGATTGACTCAAAGCTAAAATCTGATAGTCATGAGTAAAATCTGAACATTGAGTCAAACCTTCTTTAGAACATATATAGATATAGAAATCTCATGAATTATAAACATGCATAACTGAAATCATGAGGAACAATGGGAGACTCATCTTTTAACCGACATACCACGATAAAGCTTACGTGGTCCCAAACTATTTCACTCAAGTGGGAAGAGCTGTCCAAAGCCTTGCTAGGGTTAGGGGTGATACCATGATATCGATATCAAGCTCGTAGGCCAATAGGGTCGGGGATAGCTCACAAGGGAGGTCCTGAAGTAATGTATATAGTAGTATAAACCTACGTTGGTGCGTAACTCTAAGGAATAAAGTGATCGACCCTTAGCCTACTCGGTGCTAGACACTATTTCCAAAAATATGCATATGCTCTAAATCTTTTTCAATGAAGCTCAACATCATCTATTGACGAAGTTCAATCATCAAATACATATAAAATATGAAATCATGTATATGAGAAGCTTTAACTCAAACCATACCACAAGCAGAAAGATAATTAGGAGTCTTCGCTCCAAAACCATGTGGTAAGCTTAATTCGAGAAATCAAAAATCATACTTTGAACATGTAGGCATTGCCCAAAGCTTTATCATGCTTTAAAATATTCCATTCACATCGAAAACATGATTTTATAAATATGGGTAGCTTTAAAACATGCTTTTCATGATATTATCTCATCATAATCATACATTCATCTCAAATCTATTTTTTTATTGACTTTTCATCAATGGGATTTTTAATCCATAAATCTTGAAACATGCTTTTCAATTGAAAAATATATAAAACCTATGCATGCTTCATCATTCAATAATAGAAAACATATTTAAATAATATACATGTAGAGAATTTAGGAAATTCATGCTTTGGGTTAAAACCCCATAGATTAGACATAGAAATCTCATGAATTAGAGAGGGATTGGGCATGGGTGTGAAAGAATTCACCCATTCTTAATCCTACATATCTGTTGGTAGTTGATTCTTACACTTCTTTGATAGACCAAGAAGAAATTGAAGAACACTAAGCTTGATCACCCTCTCTCACCTTATACCTTGCATGCATGAATGAAAATGGCCTAAAATGAACTTAACCCCTTTAAAAGTCATCATTCATAACTCAAAATAACGTAGTTTAGGCCTTAGGATCTTAGGAATTACGGAAAATCCCTTACTAAATTCACAGAAAATAACTGACAGCTGGTCCCAAGGAGGGACCTAACGACTCGTCATCATGGGCCACGACTCTTTGAGTCGTCCGCCAGGTTCACTACTTCTCAAGTCTTATAGGTTTATAAAGGAAGACTTAATGACTCCTTACCTGGTGACCACGACTCATGGTCACCACTCGTCGGGTACACTGCCTATGAGTTTTACCTTTCTTCATCCTATTGCTCACGACCCTCCCAACGAATTGTGCTAATTGACTACAACTCGTGGGGTCCTTCCGTTAAGTCCACTGTGATCCTTTTCCTCTTTTCTCACTCATCACTCACCACGACTGACCTAACGAGTCATGGGGCCTAACCACGACTCGTGGTCATGCCTGTGGGGATCTCATTTACCAAACTTCAATTTAATCTCTTGGGCCACACCACGAGTCATATTACGACTCATGGATGCTCTTCATGGGTCATCTCACGATCCGTTCTGTGACTGATGCAAGATTTTAAGTTTTCCTCCCTTTCAACTTTCAGGTCTGATCTTTGGGCTTTCGAGGTATAACAAGGAGCTTCTAGACTTGCATGCATGGAAGTGAATAATCATAGAATGAACTTACCCCTCCTAAAACACTCTATTCTGAGCTTAAAATGACATAGTTTAGGCCTTAGGAATGTTGGAATTATGAAAAATCCCTTAATAAATTCTCAGGAAAAAACACACTGCCAGTCCCAACGAAGGTCTGGGCCACCCGTCGTCCTTGGCCATGACTCGTGGTCACTTCTCGTTGCCTGCACAAAAATTCCATCTTCACTGGTCACCATGAGGGACACCATGATGCGTGGTGTTCCCGATGACTCATGGTGACAACCCGTTAGGGACACTATCGAAATCATCCTTCCTTCAACCAACTCCTTGCCATGGACTACTCCACAAATTGTAGTTCTAACCATGATTCGTGGTCACACCCGTGGTCATCTCAAAAATCAAATTTCCTACCCAGTCCAAACTCCTCCCCATGAGTCACTCAACGACTCTTGGTGCACCCCACAGGTAACTGGAAGAATTTTCCTATGACCTAATGTAGAAAATCCTTTTTTCTCTATTTCAATTTCTGGGTCTAATCTTAGGGATTTAGAGGTATTACAATTATGCATGTTTTGGGGAGCAGCGTCTAGCACTTCAGTCCCAGAACTACTCGCCGACGTAGGTATATTTGTATTTGGGACCTCTTAAGAGAGTTTTCCTCGCCTGCTAGAGGGCCTTTAGCTTGATATCGATATTGTGGTAGCGTCCTTAGACCTGACAAGGTTTTTGACAGCTCTGTCCACTTGAGTGTGATAGTTGGGGAATCACATAAGCTCTATCATGATGGTGTCGGTTGTGACGAGTCTCCCGTTGTTCATCATGATTTCAGTTATGCATGTTTATGACTTATGATATTATGTTTTTCAATAGATTTAACCCAATGATCAATTTATAAGCTTTTACTTATGATTTCAGTTATAGAAAGCTATATGATTTCTATTTTAGCTTTGGGTCATTTTATTCAGATATGATTTTCAGCTTATGACTATACATGATTCAAATTCAGATTTCAACATGCATTCCTTACTCTTGTGATCTTATAATTTATGTTTATATGCATGATTTCAGTTTTTGCTTACTCAACATGTTTTACCTATCTTTCATACTCAGTACATTCTAAGTACTAACCGCATATTCTATGTTGTATCGTTTCATGATATAGGTCTAAACGATCAGACTCAATTTCATCGTTAGCCCAGTTTCCCGCAACTTAGTTCAGTTTCCATCATTGGTGAGTCCTCATCCTTCGAGGACCTTCAGTTTGATACTGAGTTATGTTATTTTAGTTTTCGGACTTTAGTGTGTTAGTTGGGGATGTTGTCCTATCAGCTCTTCAAACATGTTAGAGGCTTATCAGACAATTTGTTGAATTTCAGCTTTGTCAGTATTGACTCTGTTATGATTGATATATATCCAGAATTTTGTTTATTCATGGTTAATTTATCAGTTTCTGTTTGATGTATGCTCTTTAGCCACTATGTTCATTCCATGGATGGATTTGGAGCCATTTGTGGTTCTAAGTTCTGTGTCTCGATCTAGGGTCTCAACTCAGGTTATAACAATATGGGGCACGTGAACCTGTGGT
>JACEIK010001858.1:149002-166518 GCA_018107945.1 Datura stramonium
TTGGGTGTCAACAAATACTATGTTCATGAGATCCATAAAAGTTGTTGGAGCAATAGTCAACCCTAATGAGCTTATGAGAAATCCAAAATTTCTACATTGAGTATGGAAAGGCACCTTCAAGATGTCTTCTTCTCTGACCGTTAACTGGTGATACCATGATATGAGGTCATTCTTGGAAAAACACTTGGCGCCTAGAATTTGATCAAATCGGTCATCAATTCTCATAAATGGGTATTTATTATTAGTTGTAACCTTGATTAGTTCACAATAGTCAATGAACATGCTTAACGATCCATCCTTCCCTTGGAAAAACAAGATTGGTCCGCCTCAAGGTAAGGCAGTTGTCACGATCCGAACGTACACCCGGATTATAGACACGGGACAAGGGACCCCGAGCGACCCCAAGTCGACACATGGCACATGCATGCAACTAATCTCATTAAAATAAGCGGAATGATAATAATAAAAATATAGCGGAAATGTAATCATAGCATAACATTAGAAAATAGTGGACATATACACAGATGAGCACTACATAGTTGTCTGGAAGCCTCTAATATATAAAATGGGTTGATGGGATAACATCTCCAACTAAGCCGACCAATACTGAAAGATAAACAACATTAAAGTCTATCAAACGGCCCTCGGAACATGAGGACTCACCAATAAGCTGAACGCGTAAGCTGAGATGGACTAAGGATGAGGACGAGCCTGAGATCCGGACCCTGTATCATGAAATGATACAACATAGAAATTATGCAGTCAGTACGTGGAATGTACTGAGTATGCAAGGTAAGTAAAATGGACATTTCAAAGTAAATAAAAATCATAAATTATATAAGAGAAGGACGTCATGCTTACATTAAATCTTCATAATAAAACATAAGGCTCAAGGCTTTCAAATCATTCATAACCATTCATTTTCATAATCATAAGTAAACTTTATAAAAACATAACTTGAGCCACAACATAAACATAAAAATGCATAAAACATGTGGAATAATGGGAGGACTCATTATAATCGACACCATCATGGTAGAGCCTTTCATGATGCCCCACTGTCTCGCTCAAGTGGGTAGAGACGACCCTGGCTTTCCAGGTGAGGGTCGTGCATAAGGAGTGATATCACATTTGAGGGGATAATTATAAATACATCATATCATTTACAAACCCATGGTGGCACGTGGTTATGAGACACCAGCGTATTCCTTTGAACGCCGGGCTGCTCGGTGCTAAACATTGCTCCCAAAACATGCATATAGACTCATACATAAATCAATAGCATCATGCATTAAAATTCATTGGCTAAGATATAAATTTATCATCATTATCCCCTTTAAAACATGCTTAGCCAAGAATCAAGGCCCTTTTCATTGGCCAACATCATAAATCGATAAATCATATAATTCATTTCATAAATCGTAAATCATTCTTCATCATGTGGGCATTACCCATTACTTCATCATACTCAATTCTTTCAAAATGTGCTCATAAACATGGGTAACTTGATTCATGATTTTCCATCATTAATAACCTCAAAATTTTAAATATTCATCATAAATCATAATTTTCATGAACTTCCATCAATGGGCATTTTAGATTTAAAATGATTGAAGCATGATTTTGAAGAAGATAATATAAAATCTGCCCAACATGTATAATTCAATAATTAGAACTCAATTAAACCAAACACATAAAGAGAAATCACATTTTCATACATTTGGGTAACCCCTCCCCCCCAGACTTGAATAGGAGGATTCATGATTTTAAATTTAGATTTGGGCATGGGTGGGGAAGAATTTCACCCATTCTAAACCCTACATACCTAGAAATGGTTTGACTCAATGTTCCTTGAATACCCACAAAGAAATTGATGGAAACTTGGGGAAGAAGACCTTGAATCTCCCAAAAATCTCTCTAAAATTCTTGCATGAAAATGGGCATGCATAAAGGACTTAACTCACATTAGCATACCTAGAAAATATCCAAAACAATGTAGTTTAGGGTCTAAAAGTGTAGAAAAGTCGAAATTTCCCTTAAAATTAAATCCTTGAAAACTGTCTCGGACGGACCAACGACCGACTAGTCACGACAACATACCACGACTCATGGTTTCGAGTCGTTTAGGCCACTACTTCATCACATGCCTCGAATCCTTCCCACGACTCGTCAGGACAAGTCGTTACTTCAAAGGAAGAGTCGTTACTTCGACCATTGTCAACCCCTTGACCAAATATGACTTTCCTTCTCACGAGCCTCACCATGACTCATGGTGGATTCCAACGAGTCGTGGTCTCCTCCCATCGCCCGCACTGGAACCTTCAACCCACGAGCTTCGACCTGAAACAATGAGTTGTGCCTCCTCACCACAAGTCTTGGGATGGCCCGTTGTTTCTCCTTCAGTCTAACCCAGTCCTTCCAACGACCGGTGAAAATGACTCATTGTTCCCGACAATGAGTCGTTACACCGTCTGTTGCTTCCACTACTCTCATGAACTTCCCAAACCACGACAACTTGTGACGACTCATGGTAACCTACCACGAGTCGTAAGGTCGCCCGTCCTGTGATATTTTTGCCAATTTTCTTCACTTTCCAAATTTAACTCTCGGGTCTATTCTTAGGCCTATTCGGGGTATTACAATATATCCTCCTTGAAAACATTCATCCTCGAATGTAGCAAAACAGAAGAAAACATAAACATACAATTTATCATAGCCATATACTGATTATTCTAACCGAAATTTCACGGAATGACTACCTCTGAATAAAACCATATAGTTGAACTGACCTCATACTTTACATACACATTCATATACATAAAAGAAACTTGCACACATGAATCAAACATGAAAACTAAATAGTCATAGGGCAAAACTGATACCTCCAGTCGGAACTGAGCCGGTAGAGAACAACTATGGATATCTAGCCATCATATCCGCCTCGGCTTCCCACGTAGCTCCCTCAACATGATAATTATTCCATAGTACTTTAACTGAAGCTACTTCTTCATTCCTTAGCTTATGTACTTGAAGATCGAAGATTTCCACCAGAATTTCGTCATAGCTGAGGCTATCGTTTACACTAATGCTATCTACCGGAACTACTGAAGCTGGGTCACCCAAGAACTTTTTCAAAAGTGACACATGGAAGATGCGATGAACTGAAGATAACTCCGATGGCAAGTCCAACTCATACGCCACCTTACCAACTCTCCTCACAACCTGATAGGGACCAACATAGCTTTCCGAACCGCATGAATCCTTTCATGGGAGATATTTTTAGAAATACCCATCAATGCACATCAAACTCCAGATCCCTTCTTCTCACATTAGCATATGATTTCTGACGACTCTGAGCGGTTTTTAATTGGTCCCTTATCATCTGAACATTTACCATTGCCTCATGAATTGAATCTGGTCCCACCATAGCTGCCTTGCCAACCTCAAACCATTCGATGGGAGATCTACACCTTCGCCTGTAAGGAGCCTCGAATGGTGCCATTTGGATGCTAGAGTGGTAACTGTTATTACAGGCAAACTCGATCAAGGGCAATTGATCATCCCAACTACCTTTAAAATCCATCACACATGCCCTCAACATATCCTTAAAATCGTTCTGCCTGGCCGTCTGTTTGCGGATGGAAGGGTGTACTGAGCTTAACTTGCGTGCCAAGTCCTTTTTGAAAAGAACGCTAGAATTGAGAGGTAAACTGAGTACCTCGGTCTGAAATAATAGAAAAGGGCACTCCACGAAGTCAAACCAACTCCCGTATATACAACTTAGCAAAATCATTTACTGAATCCGTTGGTCTTGGTCGGTAGGAAGTGTGCGACCTTTGTTAACCTGTCGACCACCTCCCAAATGGAGTCATAGTGTCGGCGAGTACGAGGTAGACCTGTAACAAAATCCATATTAACTTCTTCCCACTTCCAAGTGGGGATGCTGATATCCTGAAGTACACTTCCCGACCTTTGATGCTAGACCTTCACTTGCTGGAGGTTTGGACATTTTTCTACGAACTCCGCAATATCCTTCTTCATACCATCCCACCAATATATTTCTCGCGAGTCCCGATACATTTTCGTGGATCCTGGATGAATAAAATATCTAGTACCATGGGCCTCATGCAATATCCAAACTCTCAAATTATCAACATTTGGGACACATAGATGACCCTGGTATCGTAGCACACTATCTCCCCCTTGGGAGAAAACCTCCACCTTTTCATTATGCACCGCCTCCTTCATCTTCCTAAAAATTGGATCATCATATTTTCTGGATTTAACATCAACCACCCAGGATGATTCTGACCCGTTATGTAAAACAACACCTCCATTGGTCGAGTCGATCAATCTAACTCCCAGTCTTGCAAGTCGGTGGACATCTTTCACCAACTCCTTCTTCCCTCATCCACATGGGACAAACTATCCATTGAGAGCCTACTAAGCGCATCCGCACCCACATTAGCCTTGCCTAAGTGGTAGAGGACACTCAGCTAGTAGTCCTTTAGTAACTCCAACCACCTCCTTTGCCGAAGATTTAGATCTTTCTGTGTGAACAAATATTGCAAACTCTTGTGATCCGTATATACATCCACGTGGACCCCATACAAGTAATGCCGCCATATCTTCAATGCAAACACCACTGCGGCCAACTCAAGATCGTGGGTCAGATAATTCTTCTTATGAACTTTCAGCTGTCTCGAGGCATATGCTATTACCTTCCCATGCTGCATCAACACACATCCCAGTCCGACTCCCAAAGTATCACAATACACTACAAAGTCGTCATACCCTCGGGTAAGGTCAACACTGGTGCTGAAGTGAGTCAGGTCTTCAACTCTTGAAAGCTTTTCCCACAAGCATCCGACCATTGGAACTTTACCTTTTTCTAAATCAACTTAGTTAAAGGTGTCACAATAGATGAGAATGCCTCAACAAACATCCGGTAGTAGCCAGCTAGATCCAAGAAACTCCGAATTTCTGAAGGATTCACTGTTCTAGGCAAATTCTTCACTGCCTTGATCTTCTGGGAATCTACCCTTATACCTTCGCTTGATACCACATGTCCAAGAAATACTACCGACTTTAGCCAAAATTCACACTTGTTAAACTTTGCATACAGTTGACGATCCTTGAAGGTTTGCAACACTATTCTCAAATGAGTGACATGCTCCTCCTCGCTTCGGGAGTATATCAGAACGTCATCGATGAAAACGATCATGAACTTATCCAAATATTGCTTGAACACCCTGTTCATTAGGTCCATAAAAGCTGCAGGAGCATTGGTAAGTCCAAAAGACATAACAACGAACTCATAGTGACTGTACTGAGCCCTGAAAGCGGTCTTCGGGATGTCACTCTCCCGAACTCTGAGCTGGTGATACCCAGACCTGAGATCAATCTTAGAGAAGCACTTGGCACCATGAAGCTGGTCAAAAAATCATCGATCCTAGGTAAGGGGTACCTGTTCTTAACGGTAACCTTGTTCAACTGTCGATAGTAAGTACACATGCGAAGGGAACCGTCCTTCTTTCGAACAAATAGAACTGGTGCACCCATGGAGACTGGATCGGTCTAATGAAGACCTTATCCAATAGATCCTTCAACTAATCCTTCAATTCCTTTAGTTTGGCTGGGGCCATCTTGTAGGGAGGAATAGAGATAGGCTGCTATCTGGCAATACATCGATACCAAAATCAATTTCCCTCTCTGGAGGAAAACTTGACAAATCATCAGGAAACACCTTCGGATACTCGCACACCACCGGGGCTGGCTAAATAGTCGGGGTCTCGGACTCCACATCCTTAGCCCTAACTAGGTGGTACATGTAGCCTTTAGAGATCATCTTCCTGGCCTTAAGATAGAAAATGAACGGACCTGCTGGTACCACCGAACTACCCTTTTACTCCAACACTGACTCACCCGAAAAATGAAATTCCACCGTACGGGTCCTATAGTTAATCGAAGCATAACATGAAAACAACCAATCCATGCCCAGAAAAATTTCAAAGTCAGTCATGGCTAACTCTACAAGGTATGCGGAGGTAACCTTATGCAACACAGTGTTCGGGAATTCTCTATATACTCGTCTAGCTATGACCGAATCACTAATAGGGGTCAAAACTGAAAACGGTTCTATCAAGGTCTCGGGACTAACTTCGAGGCTACTAGCAATGTAAGGAGTCACGAAAGACAGGGTAGCTCATGGATCTACCAAGGAATAAACATCGATACGAAAGACACGCAACATACCAGTGAACATGTCTGGAGAAGTCTCCTGCTCCTGGCGTGAGGCAAGGGCATAGAATCGGTTTTGGTGCTATCCGCCACCCCCACTAGTCAATGCTCCCTGCGGAGTAGAGCGGGCTGGAGCTGCTGCTGTCCTGGCGGCCTGTGCACGACCCCTATCATAAAACTGCCTAGCATATGGACACGCTCGACGCATGTTCCTGGATATACCACACCCACAGTAGACATCTGAGCCGAGCAGGCACTCCCCGGTGTGACTCTTGCCGCACTTCCCGCAGGCTGGAGTGGTATACTCTAACTGGGTGCCCCTATGATCCCTCGACCCTGAAGCCCTGCTTCTCTAATCATCCCTGGGTCTAGATGGAACAATAGCTGATAATGGTGCTGGGGCTAGTGACCTTTGCTGAAACTGTGGATGGTAACCATCGCCGGACCTCTGTGTGAAAACCCACGACTGTCTGTCTGAGCCCTCTTTGCCCCCCTCTCCCTCGCATAAGCCACCTCCATCTGCTGGGCGTACAACACTATGAGAGGAAAGTCCATATACTGGTGGAGCATTGTAGTATTGCAATCCTTGTCTAGATATCCAGCCACACCCTGAACAAATCGGCTCACCTGCTCCCTCTAATCCATCACTAACTCTGGGGCGTACTTTGACAAACGAGTGAACTCAAGCGAATACTCCAGCACCGTCATCTTCCCCTATTTGAGGTTCACAAATTCAGCTGCCTTCAACTCCCTCATCTCTCGAGGGAAGAACCTATCGAGAAAGGCCATGTGGAACTCATCCCAGCTGATAGGGCCCGCTCCTACTACCCTGCTGTCCTTCCATTGCTTGTACCAAATATGAGCGACCTTCTTTAGCTGATAAGAGGCCAAGTCCATGCACTGCCCATTTGTCACTCCCATAACCTGAGTGACCTTCAAGATCCCTTCAATAAATTTGTGTGGATCCTCATTCACCTTTGACCCCTTGAACTCAGGAGGGTTCATCCTCAAGAAGTCCCTAATCCGAGCCACCGCTGTATTGCCATTCATTGGGACCTGCGCAACAACCTGCTGGTTGACCTGAGTGGTCAAGGCCTGCGCCAACATCTAAATAGCCTCCCGAAACTCAGCGTGGGCAACTGGCTCTAGTTCCTGGGGCACCTGAATAGGTGGGGCTTGCAAATGCCCATGGTCATTTCCATCTCCATGGGCTTCATCATTTCTGTTAGTTCTTCTAGGAGCCATAATTCTACAATCGCGAATCGCACGTGTTAGAAGGATGGAGAGGTTTTTCATCGCACGACATAGAACATGAAAGAAGGGAACATTTCCTAAAGGTTTAGTAGCCTCTTCATCATAAGTGTGGCGCACTTTACACCCATGAAAAAGACTCTACTTAATACGGCTTTCAGACACACTAGGACACTTCAAACCTATGTATTTGATACCAAGTTTTTCATGACTCGAACGTACACCCAAATCGTAGACACGGGACAAGGGGCCCCGAGAGACCCCAAGTCGATCCATGACACATGAATGCAACTTATCTCATTCAAATAAGCGGAATGATAATCATAAAAACATAGCGGAAATGTAATCATAGCATAAAATTAGAAAATACTGGATGTATACACAACTGAGCACTACATACTTGTCTGAAAGCCTATAAAACATTAGATGGGTTGATGGGACAACATCCCCAACTAACCCGACCAATACTGAAACATAAACAACATGAAAGTCTATCAAATGACCCTCGGAACATGAGGACTCACCAATAAGCTGAACGCGTAAGATGAGATGGACTAAGGATGAGGACGAGCTTGAGATTTGGATCCTGCATCATGAAATGATGCAGCATAGAAGGTATGCGGTCAGTACGTGGAATGTACCAAGTATGCAAGGTAAGTAAAACCGCTTTAATAACATCAATCATTTAAAACCATTCATGCGTATAATAAGCTTTTAAGAGTAAGTAGAAGACCACAAGCATTCATTCTGAAATTGTACTCTTATCATAACGTGTTCATGCATGGCTTTAGAACCTCATAAATGACTCGAATGAATCATAGCTAAAACATAACATTTATATTAGAAGCTGAACAATGAGTCAAACCTTGCTTGTTGAGCATGCATGCATAAGATAATTATCATGAGTAATGGATATGCAAATTCGAATGATATAAACATTCAGAGAATTGTCACTTAACCGACATACCACGATAGATATTACGTGATCCCGACTATTACACTCAAGTGGGCAGAGCTTTCCAAAACCTTACCAGGGCTATTGACGCTACCATGATATCGATATATAGCTGAAAGGGGTCGTTCAGGTCGGGGATAGCTCACAAGGGAGGTCCCAATAATATAATAGAATCAACCTACGTTGGCGTGTAGTTCTGGGGCATAGGGTTATCGACCCTTAGCACGCTCGGTGCTAGAATATTCCCCCAAAAAATGCAATTCTCTACATCGTATAAACACGAAGCTCAACATTGTCTAGTGACAAAGCTCAACATGAATTCATGCATAAACTCAACATCGTATGAAATGAAGCTCAATATTGTCTATTGAGAAAGCTCATTAGGAAATCATGCATATACTAGACATCATATAAAGATGAAGCTTAACAATGTCATTTCAACAAAGCTTAGAATGAAATCATGCTTAGAATAACCATCATGTCAAATGAAGCTTAGTGATAACACACATCTCAATTACGAATTCATATATATGAGAAACTTTACCTTTACACATACCACAAACTCAAAGAATAGTGGGAGACCTAACTGCAAAATCATGTGGTAAGCCTACTTAAGAAATATCACTTCATCATCATCAATATAAGGGCCTTGCCCAAAACTTTATCATGCTTGAACTCATATAAATCATTTTAAAACATTATGATTTGGGAGATTTCACCCCAAAACGAGGTAATAAAGCCAGTTCACGAAAAATTATCATTCATACTCATCATTAGGCACTACGGAAAGCTTCATTATACTTGGGTCTATTTAGTATGCTTTGAAAACATCATCAAAAATCATAAGTAAGGTGGGAAACATTACTTTCATCATCTACTCCATCATCATCACATTCTATATGAACTATCCACACATGGGCATTTTAGATTCAATTTTAGAAAGACAATTTTGTAAAAGAAATTAAGTTAGAATCTGCCCAAGCTTAGTAAATCCACAATATAAACTCAATTTAATCATACCCATGAGTAGAGATACAAGAATCATACAATTGAATGAAAATCCATACTTGATGATCACAAACCAATCACAAATTGATAAGGAATGGGCATGGGTGTGGAAGGAAGCACCCACTCATAGCCTTACATACCTGGGATTGAAGAATTCTAACTCTTCCTAATTGCCCAGTTGAGATTCCCCTTGAAGACCTTGAGAATTCACCTTGATTCTTCCCTTCAATCCTCAAACCTTGCATGCATTAGAGAAATAGCCTAAGATAGGTTTTTCTCTTCTAAAAACCCTCTAATACGAGCTTGAAACGACATAGTATAGGCCCTTAGAACTTAGGAATTACGAAAAATCCCTTACTGAATTCGCTGAAAATAATTGTCAGGGGACCCTAACGGATAAACTGACGACTCGTCACTAGAGATCACGACTCGTGGTCACCTCCCGTCAAGTACACTGGGTCAATTTCATAATCTCCCTCTAGAACCACCCCACAACTGACATGACGACTCGTGGTGGTTGACCACGAGTCATTACATCTCCCATGGGGACCTCGAATCCCTCATTCACCCAGGCCTTCCCACGAGTCACTTGACGACTCGTGGGGTCCCCTGATGAGTCATCTAACGACTCGTCCTGCACACTGCCTGAGCCTCGACTAAAACTTTCCCTGGTGGATCACGACTCACCCCAAAAATCGTGGAGAATAACCACGACTCATAGGGTCCTTCCATGATGTCCACTGCCTCTTCCCTTTTTCTTTTCTTAATCTCCCTCCCTACGACTGACCCAACGACTCGTGGGGCCTATTCATGAGTTGTGGTCATGCTCATGGGGTCTCCTCTTCTCAAGTCTTCAATTTCTTTTCCTTGGCCTTCCCCATGAGTCACATAATGACTCATGGGTGTATCTCACGAGTCTTCTCACGACTCATTCTGAGTCTACTGCAAAATTTTTGCTTTTTCTCCGTTTTAACTCTCAGTCTGATCTGTGGACTTTTGGGGTATAACAAAGGGGAAATCACCTCCCTCCGGACTGAGATACAAGAGTGGAAGAATCGGACTTCAACAGAACTGCCAGATATGAGCGCCTTGGATGCTGCAATGGCTGCTCCTTTCTCAGTTTGGGGTCCAATTGATGATCTCTTCGAGGGCTTGGGAGATGATTTTGCAGGTCTAGGTGAGGCCAATGGAGGTGGTGCAGGTGATGCAGAGGCTGATGATGACGAAGAATGACCCACTCAGGGAGTTTCTTGTCCCTTTTCCTTTTGCATATTTAGATTGGGGACAATGTACACTTTTAAGTGGGGGAGGGATGAGATCAGTTGATGATGGGGTCAGGGATGGATGTTTCTTTAGATGTTTTTATGTTTTTGTTTTGAAATTTATTGAGTGGAGCCTTTGTTGGGCTGCTGTTTTCTTCTGATGATTGATGATTGCCCTTGTCAAGCGTGTCTTGTTTTTGAAAAATGAATTAATGATTTGGTTTAGTTTTGATGGTTGATGGTTAGTGATCAAATGGGGTCTTTGTTTTGAATTGCGAAATCTTGCATGAAATGAACCGAAGTCTTGTTCCTTTTTCACCTTTCTAAATAGTAGTATAGTAATTAAAACTCCGATGATTTTCTTTAGACCATGGTTCTTTCCCAAAGAGCATTCTTTTATTTTTGTTTATTTCATTGTCGAACCGTGATGGCATTTCCCGATGATAGATTTAGTGGCAACATTCTTAAGGGAAAATGCCATGCTGTTTTGAGTCTCTTATGAAGTTGTTTTGAGAGGCACCACCGAAAAAAAATGTTAAAATGAAATTTTAAAGTGAGGGCATGAAAATGAAGATAATGAGAAAGTGTTGACACCACAACATAGCATTCTTTGTCATACATTGTAAATTCTTTGCTTGACTTATGATGTTTGCCTACTTTGATGTCCTAACTTGATATCTTGTGTTGAGAATGATTCTTTTAGACCCTTTAAGGGTGATGCCTTGTGTAGTGAGGAAATTTTTGATGAATCTCATGCATAACATCTTGTCTAGAACTTGCCCCAAATGTGATTCAAGGAGAATCCTAGATGTAGTTGTGTTGAGAACATGAGTTTAGGCTTTCCTTTGTCTAGTTAATTCACCCATATACCCTCCTTGAACATTGATCCTTGTCAACCAACATTGAGCCTTAGACCTTTTCTTTGGCAACCACATTACAAGCCTTATGACCGTTCTTAATACCACTCTTTGGCACCCATTCTCCCTAAATTCTAGTGACAAGACAGTGATGAAATGAGGATTTAAGCCTAAGAAAGAGGGAGTGATTAAAAAAATGAGAAATGAGGCTAAAGCCTAAGTTTGGGGGTGTGCAAAAAGGAAAGATAAGAATTTCAGTTTGAGGGGCACCACATTGTGTCAAAATGCACAAAAAGATAAATCAAAAAGAGAAAAACAATTTGTGTAAACCATTGCTTCCTTTTGAGGTGATAAGGCTATTTTTGAAAGCCAAAGGGGTTATAAGGAGGGTTGCTAAATAAATGAAAGTTAGAAAAAATGAAAGAAGTGAAACAAAGTGAAGTGAGTGGAAGGAGTTGATGTGAGGTATGTTTACAAAAAGCATTAGGGAGGATCTAGTCACTACAACCAAATTTTCATCCTACCATTACCCCGAGCCTACATCATAACCCAGAAGCCCTAAATGATTCTAACTGCAACTACTCTATATTAGTGGTGAATTATATTAAGGGCAAGCTTATGGTTCAAGTGTGTGCATGAAGATTTCTCTTGGGAAAGTGAGTGTGAGTGTCTCTTCCAAGCAATCCCTTGTGTGCATTCAAATTATCAAATGACAAAAAGAATAAGGATTCTTATTTCGGTGAGTGGCACCATTCTTTTTTGGGGGCACAAGGGCATTTAGAGTTGATGTGGGAATAGGGCATGAGGAGTGTAAACTCTAAGGCAAGATTGAATGTGCACTGATTATAACTTGAGATGCTATGTGTATTTCATGGTTGAACAATGCCCTTGTTTTACTAAATGAATCCTTTCATGAGCTTTGTTGGTGGAAAGTGGTAGCCTGTTGTATTTGAAACATCTTCATTGTTTTGGTCTCTTAGGGTATTTTCTTCTCTTTTCCGGTAAGCTTGATAGCATATATTTTGGTTGTCATAGTTCAAGTGATTGGTGATATTTAATTTTGTATAGAGGTGGCATATTTTTCAATGAATGAGTATTACATTACTTGAGGACAAGCAATGGTTCAAGTTTGGAGATTTGATGAGTTGGTAATTTACCAACTGATTAGGCTCTTAAATTTGAGTTTTTACTTAGTTTTTGAGTTAATTTTATGGATTTTATGCCCTTTTGTGCTTTTGTTGTGTGCAGATGCCTAAATGTGTAGAAAAGAGCAAAAATAGAGCAAAAAGAAGGAAGTGAGAGCAAATCGGCGGTCCACCGATGAAGACCGCCGATATTATCACTGCCTCTGAGGAATAATTCCATCGGCAAATCGCGAGTAGCCAACGGTAACTCGCCGGTCCAGTTGTCGAAAGACACCCAAGTTTCTAGAAAGCAACATAAAGATCCAGCGGTTCACGGATTGGTATCAGCTAAATGCCAGATGAACCGCTGATGCTCACTGGAGTTGAGTGAGGGCCTAGATAAGACACCCGGCGATTCACAAATTGGGACCGGCGAACCGTCGGTGTCTCCGCCGATTCCAGAATGGTGCTCAGGGGTATAATTATCCGGCACGGGAAAAGAAATAAAAAGTGCCCTACTTTTCAGGATATAAATAGCAGATAAAGTAGTGTGTACTGGAGAGAGCCATAGAATAGAGATATATATAGAGAGAGTAGAGCATATATCACATCATTGTTTCCCTTTTGAGCTTTAGAACATTTTCTTAGCAAAGACAGGGAGATTTTGATTGGCAAACTTGGAAAAAATACTCTTCTCTATTTCTTCTTTGTAATATTAAGTTTCAGCCATTATTGGAGACTATTTTGTGAATTTGATTTTATTACTCTTGCTATTAATTTCAATAAAGTTATTGATGAATGTTCTTCTGAATTTCTTAATCATGAGTAGCTAAATCATTAACTAGAGGTGTGTGACGCTGAATACTTAATTAAAGTGGGTATTGCTAAAGTCATCTTCGTATTGTTTAAATAAGTGAAAATATGTTAGATTCTCTTCAATCTATAAAGGAAGATCTATTAATTATGCTATGTGTCTATTTATTCTTTCTTGATTATTGCTTGTAAAAGAATAATTAAGTATTGGAAGAGAATTTAATAGTGGGTGTGGATAAGAGATTGTGAAATTGGGCTATAAATAGCCAAAATTGCAGTCTAATTCCTTATTAACAGCTAATAGTTAGAAATTAGTGCAACTGCTAATCCAAATCTAATCGGGTTGAGCTAAATCATGGCTAGAGGTTTGACAAAACTCTAGTAAGAGGTAGTTAGAAGGTTGAAAAGCTATAATTACCCACTTTCCGAGATTGTTTACACTTGTTGAACTCATAAGTTGACCTAGATGTCCCGATCTAGTTAGTATATCATCTACACCACACCTCTGGTCTTTCACACTCTTGTTGATAACTTTGCTGATCTTGCTATTTTTTCCCACTAAATCACCAAATACAATTCACTACAAATTTTAATCCCCCCAATTTATTTGTTCTTATGTTAACTTTACGTGGTGCAAGCTAACTTCAATTTCTCAACTGACACTTGTAACTATCATTCACTAGTCCTTGTGGGATTCGACCCGACACTCATCGGGTTACTTCTTTTGATACTTTGGCCGTGTATATTCTTTGCATGAAGGATATATTCTGGATGTTATTAGTTCATATTATAGATAAGTAATAATAGTATTGTACAATAAAAAGAAGGAGAGCAGATAGAAGAAATTAATGTACAAGAATAATGAAAAAAGAGATGCAATTATCACTGCTGATGGGAGACTCCCATTTCAAACTCAAACAAGTGAAAATTCATTAGAGATTGTGTATCTCACACCCAACACAACACGAGAAGATCTATAAGAATATACAAACAATGATATGTGACATGACATTATTAAAGAAATCCATACTGCATTGCCTTTAGAGTCTTCCGGAGCAGAAAATTCAATGGAAGTTCAAGTAGTGGAACAAACTCAAGGAGAACCATCAAATATTAAAAAGATAGTCAAGCGGAAGAGAGTACAAAATAAGACAATAATTTAAACCCAAGCACATCATTAGATGAGGTACGGGTGGGGGTTGTTTGCAAAATCAAGGATGATGTTAAGAAGTGCATGAGTAACATTGCAATCATGATGTTGGGTGTATTTACACACCTATTTTTCATATTTTGCCCATAATTAGCTATGTTTTAAGAACAAATTATGTGTGTTTTCTCTAATTTTATATAATATTTGTGAAAAAGAGCTAACACACATGTTTAGATGTTTGCAGAGATAAAAGTGACAGATTTGAACTTATTTGAGGCTTAAAAGAGTATGTGTACAAAACCGAGCTCAAAAGGAGCAAGTGCAATAACAAAAATGAGGTTGGCATCGCACAAGAACATCAACGCACTAACCTGCATGACGTGCATGCCAATCTACACAACCAGTGGCGCAACGCGAGGCTCAATATGGCACAACCAATGGCATAACGCAAACCCCCGTGTTTGAAGCAAAACCTGCAAAGTTCAATCCCAGTCCAAGCAGGAACAGATGCATATTTATTCTACTACTAAATATACCCCTCTTATAAGATTTCATAGACACAACTTAGACACGAATTATATACCACTTAATTATTGACTATTCTTGAGGAGTTAATTGTTCTAAGCGTGAAAAATATTGTTCCATATAATTATTGGAGGAAAGATATGTAGTTCTTGTGATTCTATTTAGCTTTCAAGATTTGTTAAACGAATTCATATTATTTTAAGTATTTCATCATGACTTCTTACAAAGTCTTATATGATTGTTTCTTCAAACATGAGCGACTAATTTCTTTAGCTAGGGTTGTGGGAACCATGATGGATTAACGGAAGTAGGCAAAACAAAATAGTGATTCTTGAATGGTGAATTGAGTGATTTTTATTCTCCTTGTTTTAATTGGTATTAGCGGTTGCAAATGTTGAAATGTTCCAGCATCATCAACTTGCTCGACCAAAAAGGTTTAAATTAGGAAAAAAATGTAGTAACCTCAACCTAGTTGTGTATTGTCTAGATTAGAGGATCAAAATTTGATCACGCCCAAATTATACCTCGCAGTAAAGTATAAAGAGGTCGCTATCAAATATAGCAATCCAACTAGGTTGGGGTTTTTCATGACTCGAGCCTACACCCTGGCTGTGACACGATGCCTGAAACTATGGATGATCCTAAGATAACCCATGACATAGCGTATTTCTAGCATAATATAACTCATAAAGAAAACTAAGTGGTAGCTAACTAAAATGTACAACATTCACTTATGGATAACACGATAATTTGATTAAGTAACACAAAGTCACGAAGCTGAACATACTAGCTCTATGTGTGAAAGCCTCAACTAACTGATGAGCTACTAGGACAAGTCCCCAGATAACACCAAAATCTAAATACTAAAACAAGACAAACCACTGAATATAAGAAAACAACTCCATTCCTCGAAAAATGAGCACTCACCACTGCTAACTGATCGAATCTGGAACATGTCTAACCATGGGGCTGAGTCTGAATACCTTGATCTATATCATAAAATGATATAACACAAAGAGTATGCAATCAATACTTTGAATGTACTAAGTATATGAGATATGCAACTGAAGTTTAAAATATATAAATAATTTGAGAAAAAGATGTACTGAATAAAAAGCTTAATGCATAAGTTGAGATTCAGTATAATGACCCTATCTGAGATGCATAAATACTGAGATGATGTAATTTTCTGAAAACAGTTAATAAAAATACAAGTAAAACTGATTCAAGGGTCATGTACATGTACTAAAAACTGAAGCTGTAACTGTAACTGATATAAACTGTACTAAAACTGGAACTATATTATGGGAGATCCTATTAACCTACATATAACCACGTAAGCTAGATGTAAAGTTCGATGATTACTCCTCATCGATAGGGCCCACTGTACCTTGTTAGGGTA
Source organism: Datura stramonium (assembly GCA_018107945.1). NCBI lineage: Eukaryota > Viridiplantae > Streptophyta > Magnoliopsida > Solanales > Solanaceae > Datura > Datura stramonium. Next base: position 165,590 of record JACEIK010001858.1, read on the forward strand.
TAGTGATTGGTCTGTATGATCACTAACAGAGGTCAATTTGGGCTAATAACCTGCGATGACACATAGTTTTGGGAACTTGGTTGCATTGAAACTCCGACCCGCTTGATCCTAAGTACTACTCCCAGCTGAAACACATTCAAACATATGTATATACTGATAAATTTCAAAATTTGATGTTCTAAGACTAGTCAATACTATTTTATCTGAAAGTGTCCTGAGAGTCTAAAGAATTATGAACATAATGATAGCTCGAAATTGATGTCCTAAGACCAAGTCAGAACTATATATTTGGAAGTATCCTAAGAGTCTAAAGGACTTGAAAGAAACTAGTGTTCTAAGACTTGTCAGAGCTGTTTTATTTGAAAGTGTCATGATAGTCTAAAGAACACTGAACATACTGATCATACTGAAATCATGAGGAAAAATCATATGTTTAATTCATATTGAAAATCATGCATACTGAGATCATGGTATACTAATATATTCAAAAGAAATAATATTTTTTCATAAAACAATGCTAAATCTTGGAAATCATACTAGTATCAAATTCTCAGAATACATCATGCAATTGAGGATGAAATCATGAATTATATATGCTATTCATCAAAAAGTCCTGAAACATGGAAGACATGAGAGAAATCCTTCATAAAATGAAAACCCTAAGACATAGTTTGAAGAGAATTTAACCTTTTAGGATTTTTGAAATTCTTGGGACACAAAGATGGAAGGAGACCCTTGTTGAAGTCCCACATACCCTATCATTGGCATCACAACTGTAGCATCAAGCCACAATCCTTTTATAACGTCAATCTGCAGCAACTATATAGATAGGAAATACAATCAATAATTTAACGATGAAATTCAAGTCATAGAGGCATTTCATCAAACACCCAGAGGGCATAGGAAATTCAAGCCTCCTATGAGTGGGG
>JACEIK010001858.1:166802-194840 GCA_018107945.1 Datura stramonium
AGATAGGAAGATGATTTTGATGTTAGAATCATAAAAAAATTCATGGATTTATGTTTTAATATGTTGGAGAATACTTACCTAGACCTAGGAGGATTGAAGAGAGCTCTTAGAACTGATAGAATTGATTAGGAGGCGAAAGAATACCCAAAAAAAATGTTTACGGAGAATTTTAAAAGCCTTGGAACCCCCAAGTCACGCCTCAGGTGACGGGCCATCAGTACCCTGATGGACCGTCAACTTGCCCATCACTTTGGCATAGAATTTTGCAGTTTCTAGTTAAGGGTGATGGAGCAATTTGATAGGCCGTTTGGTGGGTTGACCGATCATCACTCTTCCAGTCACATATGACAATGCTCAACTAAACTGCTTATAACTTTTTATGCCAAACTCTAATTGACGCAAGGTTAGATGCGTTAGAAAGAATATTCAAAGAAATTCAATTTGATATGTTGAATCACCTGCAAGAACTTTGTAAATTAGGAGTTATGATCATTTGAAATTGACCATTATAAGAACTTGTACGAAAAATCAATCGGTAAGAAGGCTCTCAACTCATCTTTGTTCTGGGGGTTCCTTATGAACTTAATTTGCATCCAATGCACTTCCCATAGTGAAGAAGTGATCTTAACACCTAGTTTCCATAAAAATTTAGCTAGGTTTACGTCTATCTATTTACCTAGATGGCTTCTAACTTAGCCTGAAAGTTCGAGGCGTTACAGGGTCGACGCACGGAGAATATGTCAAAAATAAAATGTTAATGATGATTAAATCAACTGATAGTCAATATTTCGGAAGGGGGTTTTCAATAAAATAAGAAAAGTAATTTTAAGCAGTGATTAAGTTATTTTTATCAAGTTTATGAGAAGAAACTAGGACTGTGTCGCCCATAATTTCATAACTTAGTAGACTTTTATTAGTGATTTATCCTAGCATATTTTTTTTATAAGAATAATGATTAAGTTCATCTAACGTATTACGACCTATATAGATAAATTTCACTCTAAATCCTCCCAGACTTTAGGTGTTCATATTTTGACCTCTTTATAAGTCTTGGATTAACTATCCTCAGTTAAAGCTCAAGTTAATTAGATGAGGGTTGGCAGCCTCAAATCTCCATTATTGTTCTCTTATTGTAACTTTAAACTCTTTGATCGAGCAAGTTGATAATATAGGCACGTTTTAATGTTCGCAATGACTAAAACTAATTAAAACAAAGAGAATAACAATCCACTTAATTCACCATCCATGAATCACTATTTTATTTTTCTTGCTTTCGTTAATACATCATTGTTCCCACAACCCTAGCTAAAGAGATTAGACGCTCATATTTTAAGAAACAATCACATAAGATTTGTAAGAAGCCACGATGAAATACTTACAATAATATGAAATTGTTATACAAAGCTAAATAGAATCTCAAGAACTTGATGTTTTTCCTCAAACTATTGTATGAAATAATGTTTTCCACACTTACAATAACTAACTCCTCAAGAATAGTAATGAATTAAGTGGTACCTAATTCGTGTCTAAGTTGTGTATCTGAAAATCATCCTAAGAGGGGTATATGTAGTAGTAGAATATGTTTGCATTGCTCCTACTTTGACTGGGATTGGGTTTTGCAAAATCTGGCTGCATGATACTACCCTGCGCATAGCAGACCCCATCGCGCAAGAGCCTTGGCACGGCACGGCACCTGGTGCACTGGCATGCTCTATGCATCGCGCAGGCTACTGTGCTGACCTTTCCTGTGCACTTCCGACCTCCTTCAATCTTATCCTTCTCAAATCCGATTTTGTCGTACTTACTTTTTAAGCCACAAATATGTCCAAATCTGATACTTTTATTCATGCAAATATTTAATCATGTGTGTTAGCTTTTTAAAATATCATATAAAACCAAAGAAAACATATATTATTTATTCTCAAAATATAGCTAAGTATGGATAAAATATGAAAAATAAGTGGGTAAATACGCCCAACATTACCACCTCACACTTAAACTATTATACATCCTTGAACAATCTACTACTTCCCTACTCAAGTATCATCCACAAAATTCACCTTACGAATAGGTCTACTTACACTCAGGTTCATTATATAATTCAATCAAGATCCAACAGTCCACTCAATATGCATATAAGATCAACATTCAAAGATCATCAATTAAAATCACCTAGCTACTAGAACTAACTCAACAAGATATATTTGGGCCAATATGAATCATATGTAATTTTAGCAATCAAAGATACACCAAAATCTTACCATTATGTGCCCCCACTATTTGGAGAGATGCCTTTTCATTCACATGATATATAACAATTTTAACTTGGGCATAGATAGAATAATATTACTCACTCGCCCAGAGAACTCAACATGAATGCAAAAGACAATCCATAGGCTTTCCCTTAATATAAATACTCCACTAATATAAAGCACCGAATCTAAGATCGATTAGGACATAATATGATTTTAATGTAGGCTAAGGGAAGAGTAGGAACTATTTGGAAAAGATAGTGACTAATCTCCCTAAGAAATTTAATACTTCACAATTCTTTGATTTTTTAAGCACTTTCTTCACTCTCCTTATTTTTCTCCTTATACCTCCTTTTTTTTTTTCACTTTGCAACTAAGGTGACTAGTAGGAAATTTTGATATTAAGCTTATCCACTTTCTATCTTTTTTCCTTTTAATTCTTGTTCATTTATTCATTTTACCTTTTTTTGTTTCCCACTAGTATCACCCTCCTTGTCTTTTGCATTTTCACCCTTCTTTTTGTCTAATTTCCACACTTTAGCTTTTTCCTTTTTTCTCTTCATTTGTGATCATTTCATGCAAAAATTTCAATTAAAGTTCCTTAGGAGTCATTTGGATCAAAGAAAGGTCAATAGAACAAAAGGGATTAAGTTTGTAATATGGCTATCAAAAGAATAGGCTAAGTCTCAAAATGGCTAACAAGGATAATCAAAATCAAGGTAGGCTAAATCGGGATTCAAATAGGCTACCAAATAAATGCCTATATCACTTCTTAGATTCAATATTCTCATTTCGTTTTGCACACACACTAGGAAAGTTCTAGACATCAAATTGCAAGCATGGAGTAGGAAAAAATATCTCACACACACAATGGCACAAATGGTTCAGTAATGACAATCAAGATTACATAAAAACATATATTCATATTGAATATTTCAAATTATAAAGCCCAATTTTTCAAGAATAGGAGTCAATTTCCAAAGTTCTAAGTGTTTCTACCTTTTCATGCATTTTTTGAGTTAATTATAAAAAGTCTTAATGATATCCTAGGTGAAGCACCTAGTATTTATAAGGTTTCAAGTTCTTTCTCTCCTACCAATGACTTATTTTCTCTTAAGATGATCGTCATCCATCCATCACCGGGAACAATGATGACTATAACTCAAAAAAAATATTGACCCTGTAATCGGTTCTAAGGGACTATCCATCGGAAAATTACTAAAAACAAAAACCAGAATTGAGTCATGTATCTTTAAAAAAATCTAGACCCCTAAGACTAAATATAGCAATTAAAAGCATACATGATCAAGGAAGTTCACTTCTCCCACCCCACACTTAATTGATAACACTGACCTAGGTGCTAAAACAATAAAGCACATGTAAAAGAATCAATGAAGTACTCCTAGGCCTAGTCCTTATCGTCTGTGGGGGCATCAGAAGCTTCCCCCATCTCTGAATGCTCTACATCATTAGCATTATACTTCAAATCAGAGTCAACTCAAGCCTGCTCATCATCAATGGCATCATTATCATCAAAGGACTCTTCAAACTCTGGCTCAAATTTGCAGAGAGCTCTAGAATGCTTACTCAATGGATAGTTGATGTGCAACTGTTGTAACTTCTCCTCAATCACCTTGCTCATCTTCAACTGAAGAATTTTCATGCCATACAAGTGACTCAAAACATTATTATTATCAATGGGAGTATTGCACTCACTAATGGGCAACACAGGACTGTGTATACCCTCGTGCTCCTTTGTCTTCGTCACATCTAGCTCCTTTGGTCATACCTCGGTCTATAATCGACCATTATCAATCTGCTACACTCTCATAAATCGAGTTAGGAGACCCCCAAATCTAAATCTCTATCCCTTCTTCACCCTCTCTATCCTCAAGAAATCTCTAATAATTACCCCAACATTTATCGGCCTTGTAGTTATCAAAGCAAACACAGGAAAAACTCTTCCCTAATCACACGTGTCACATGCTTTCCAGGAACCAAGCAACTACAAACAATTTCTAACCACATTCTTACCTCTCTGCTCATGTTTTCATAAGAAAAAGTCATGTGATACCCGAACTGCATTGTTGGGTCCATCGTGCTACCAATCTAAGGCCACTAAGAGTATGTCGGATATCTCTATAAGGAAGACTCAAGAGAAGGTCTTTCATAGGCCGTGGATCAACATTAAGGGTACCAAGCAATCTATTTAAAAGAGAAAACGTGAAATTCACAATTTCCCTTTTGTTTTTACTTGATTACTCTTTTCTTTCGGCTCCCAATTGGCCAAAAACTCCCTCGCTAAATTTAAATTACACTCCCCAGGATTATTGAATACAAAATCCAACCCAAGAGTATGTATTCTATCAATCATGTGAGGAAATTTGGATGCTAGGATATCCCTATCAACACACAATTCATAAGGTTGAATTAGGAAAAGAGAATAACAATGGAGATTTGAGGCTACCAACCCTCATCTAATTAAGTTGAGCTCTAACCGCAGATAGTTAATCCAAGACATATAATGAGGGAAAAATATGAACACCTAAAGTTTGAGAGGATTTAGAGTGAAATTTATCGATATAGGTTGAGAGACGTTAGATGAACCTAATCGCCATTCTTACACAAAATTCACCAGGATAGATCATGTAATGACCTCAGTGGCCGTGATTGGCACACACACTAATCTCCCCTCATGTGAGAACCAACAAGCCCCAAATAATCTACCTAACTTCAACATTCAGTGATAGATAACTACTCTAAACTCAAATTAAAAAAATTGTAATGACCCGTCCGGCTGCTTTAACACATGTCAATGACAACCACGAAATTTGAAGTTCTATAATCAGATTTAATTGCTGCTGCGAATAAAGGTAATGACTAAATTTTAGTGGAAGGATAGAATTAGGAAATTTTCATAGGCCCAGTAACAGGACCGCTACGATGAGTACCTAGTAGCCATGACGGGACCGCTGTAGCGGGTCTCTCATTGTTGCAGCGGGAGACGCGAGACAGTACTCTGTATTTTTCCACTTTTAAAACCTGGATCCTAGCATAATAAGGTTTTGTCATTAAAAATGCCTTGAAACCAGCCCTGAAATTGGAGGTATGAAAATTCCTGTGGTGTTCTGCTTAACGAGTTTCACTGCAGCAAGGCATGTCTCACAGAAGCGGACTCACTACAACAAGCAGTGAACCATCGCAGCTGGTTTGCTACAGCGGAAGGGAGATCACTGTCGTGGATGGCAACTAGGAAGAATCTGAAAATCCCTTATTTTTGGAAAATAGTTGCAGTATCTCAAACACAATAAAACCAAGCACTCAAATATGGGGAAAAATGATAGAATATAATAGAAATGGGAAAAGAACACGACCATTGTTTGAGGATGCCAAACAGTCACCCGTAAAAACCAGTAGCAAGAAACATGTAATATCCAAAAACATGCAAAAGAAACAAGGCTAGTCGTACATTCCCCAAATAAGGGCAACCCAAATCAAGTATCTAAAAAGGGGAGTAAGATGGGGAGAAACACTGTGGCCATGACTAAGTAGAGGCCTCATCACTGCTGCCGCTGAGGTCACTAGCCACCTCATCCTCAAACTCACTGAGGAAGGAGAATTCTAGCAGGTCCTCTCTAGTTACCTGGGGCATCCTGGATTTAGTGGAAACGGTATTTAGGATCTTCCTTATCCCCTTCCACAAGCATACAAAGAGCTTATCCCAGGAGTGTCACTTTCTCTTCTCTCTCTCTCCAAGTTCTCTCTAAGCTCCACGCGGGCTTGGGGAAAGGAGGAAATCGCTCCCTGCACCCCTGTGGATCCGTAGCAGCTACACCAAATTGCCTGATGATGTCGCCCAAGCGCATGTGGTCGTCAAGCAATATAGGACAATGAAGTCGTGATTATCAATCCCTCAGATACTTTTCATATAAATTATTTAAGGTTACTTCTTTATTTTGCTATTCTAACAAAATAGATTAACTGGGAATGGTTTAAAGAATTAAATTACTAAACTTGAAATGTAAAATTAACTAAAGAACTAAGATTGTTGCAAACTTGTTTGTACTTCAAATGATGATGAAAATCTATATCACGACCCGAACATAGGCCCGGATCGAGAAACGAGTTAAAGAATCTCGAGATGCTCCAAGTCGATCCATGGCATGAACATAACAACTAAATCTCAACATGATAAATGCAAAAATATAACATGTTATATAGCGGAGGTCTAAAAATCCAATAACATCTGAACAATAGAAAACATAATACTGATCTGATGCTGAATACATGCTATGTTTGATAAGCCTCTATAACCTGACGAGTTGATGTGACAAGACCCCAACTAACTCACTAATAGACTGAAATTGAATGCACTGACAACTCGTGGTGACCAAATTGTTGGGAACACTACCAGCAATTCAACATCCAAGTCAGCTTCTGACCATAACCAACTTAACGACTCGTCGCCCTGACCATGATTTATGGTTTCTCTTGTGGTCAACCTCTAGACCAAAAATCTTAGCCAACTCCCCCTCCACTTCACGAGTCACTTAATGACTCGTGAAGGCTCCTAACGGGTCACTAGACGACTCGTTCTGTGACCTGGTCCAAAATTTTCTATCTTCTCCATTTGGTCTGATCTTAGAGCTTCCGGGGTGTTACAATATCTCCCCCTTGGAAAAATTCATCCTCGAATATGAATGAGCATACTGAAAAGCTGGGGAAATAGAACTGGCATCTCTAATATTGAACATCTAGAGCTGAAAACTGACATAGTGACTGACTCCGAACTGAAATACATGACTGAACTGAATTTATGAATCACACATACATATATTGACATGAAAGAAACTGGAAGTCATGAATTGAAAACGAAACTAAATAGAGTACTAAGGAGGAAACTGGTACCTCAAGATGAAACTGAACTGGAAGGGAATAGATGCAGGTATTTAGCCATCATATTTTCTTTGGTTTCCCATGTTGATGCAGGTATTTAGCCATCATATTTTCTTTGGTTTCCCATGTATCTCCCTCAACATGCTGATTCCTCCACAAGACCTTTACTGAAGATACTTCTTTATTTCTTAGCTTCTGAACTTGACGATCAAGTATTTCAACTGGCACCTCCTTATAACTAAAACTGTCCTTCACACTCACGCTCTCCACTAGAAAAACCAAAGCCGGATCACCCATGCATTTTTTTAAAAGCGACACATGAAAAACTTGATGTACTGAAGCCAATTTTGAGGGCAACTGAAACTCATAGGCCACCTTAGCTACACGTCTCACAATCCGGTATGGGCCAACATAATAGAGACTAAGTTTCCCCTTCTTTCTGAACCTCATCACTTCCTTCATGGGAGACACCTTAAAAAATACTCAATCATCAACTTCGAACTCAAGCTCTCTCCTCCTCACATATGCATAGAACTTTTGGTGACTTTGAGCTATTTTCAAACTTTCCCTTATAAGCTGAACCTTCTCTAAGCCTCATGAAAAAAATACGGTCCTATCAATGTAGCTTCACCGACTTCAAACAAGCCAATAGGCGATCTACATCTTCGCCCATAAAGAGCCTCAAACAAAGTTATCTGAATGCTGGAATGGTAACTATTGTTATATGAAAACTCGATGAGAGGTAAATGGTCATCCTAACTAACCTCACTCTTAAGATATCCTCAAGAGTCTGAATGGTCCGTTTAGCCTGACCATCGTTTTGCGAGTGAAAAGCTGTGCTAAGCTTGACCTGAGTAGCAAGTCCCTTCTGAAATGATCTCCAAAATTGGGAGGTAAACTGAGTACCTCTATCTGATATGATGGAAAAGGGCACTCCACGCAACCGAACTAACTCCCGAATATATAATTTAGCATAATCGTTCACTGAATCGGTAGTTTTAACCGGTAGGAAATGAGCTACTTTAGTCGACCTATCTACAACCACCCAAATTGAGTCATATTGTCGACGAGTATGAGGAAACCCTATAATGAAGTCCATATTAATTTCCTCCCACTTCCAGGTGTAGATAGTAATGTGTTGAAGCACACCTCCAGGACTTTGATGCTCAACCTTCACCTGTTGATAATTCGAACACCTTTCCACAAATTCTACTATGTCCTTCTTCATGTCATTCCACCAATAAACATCCCGTATGCCACGATATATCTTCGTGGAACCTGAATATATAGAATATCTAGAACCACGAGCCTTATGCAATATCCTCTCCCTCAAGTCATCAACACCTGGTATACACAAATGACCCAGATATCGTAGTGCACCATCTCCCCCTTGGGAGAAGACCTCCACCTTTTGATTTTGAACAGTTTCCTTCAACTTTAGCAAAATAGAATCCTCATCTTTCCTAGCCTTAACATCGGTCACCAAGGAAGATTCTGATCTTTTCTTAACAGTGACACCACCATTTGTCGAGTCAACAAGACGAACTCCTAGCCGTGCAAGCCGATGCACATCCTTTACTACCTCTTTCCTCTCCTAATCTACATGAGTCACACTCTCCATAGAAATCCTACTAAGAGCGTCAGCCACCACATTAGCCTTTCCTGGATGATAAAGGACACTCATATCGTAATCCTTAAGAAGCTCCAACCACCTTTTTGACATAGATTTAGATCCTTTTGAGTAAACAAATACTATAGGCTTTTGTGGTCCTTAAACACATGCACATGGATCCCGTATAGATAGTGTCTCCAAATCTTCAAGGCATATACTACCACTGCCAACTCGAGGTCGTGTGCCAGATAACTCTTCTCATGGACTTTCAGCTTCCTGGAAGCATAGGCTATAACCTTGTCGTGCTGCATTAATACACAACCAATGATAATACATAAGGCATCACAATATACCACAAATCCATCGATACCCTTAGGTTGAGTCAACACGGGTGCTGAGGTGAGTCGAGTCTTCAACTCTTGGAATCTCTTCTCACAGGCCTCCGACCAGTGAAACTTCTCTTTCTTCTGGGTCAACTTATTCAACGGTGTTGCAATGGATGAAAATCCCTCCACAAACTTCTGGTAGTAACCAGCTAAGCCCAAGAAACTCCTAATATCCGAAGGACTCACTAGTTTAGACCAATTCTTTACAACTTCTATCTTTTGAGAGTCCACCTATACACCCTCACTTGAGACCACATGGCCCAATAATGCTACTGAGTTTAACCAAAACTCACACGCTGAATTTAACATACAACTGCTATCTTTAAGAGTTTGTAGCAAAACCATCAAATAAGAGGCATGCTCCTCTTCTCTTCGAGAGTATTTAAGAATATCATCTACAGGAGCTAACTGGATAGTCGGAGTTTCAGATGTAGCATCCATAACACAAAGTCTTAGAAGATAAGATGCCAAGGTCCGTGAGCAAACCACGGACGATGTAAAGGACCGTTGATTGTTAGGATGAGTCATCTTGTCCATCCGTTGAATAGTTAAGAAAGTAGGTCTTCAGCAGTGCATACGATGAGGGACACGATGGGTCGTTGTTGGTTCCAACGACCCATTGGTGCTGTCCATTGGTCCCATCCAGCCAGATTTCAGGGCAGGTTCATTAAGGGTAATTTTGACTTTTTTACGAAATAAGGCCCTAAACTACATCGTTTTGGCTTGGGAAAGCTAGGTTTTTAAGAAAATAAACCTTCTTAAACTCCCATTCATGCATGCAAGGATTTTGACAAGTGATCTAAGGGGAGCTTTCAAGCTTTTCACCTCAATTCCTTCAATTTGATTCTGGGGATTTTAAGAAGGGTTAGAAGTTGATAATCCCAGGTATGTAAGGTCTTCAATGGGTGGATTCTTCCACACCCATTCTCCTACTCTATTTTACTCAAAATTTATTTAAAAACTCATGGGGTTTTATATTCGATTTGTATAAAATTTGATGATTTAGTTATGGGTTTTGTAATTTTGAAATGTTATTATAAACTATTGATTTTGATCATATTTTGAGTTTTAAGTTGATATTAATATTGTTGATTTTGAATTTCCAAACAATTAAGTATGATTATGCATGCCCCATGATAGATGATTTATGATCTATTATCCATCAATGTTCTTTACAAGCCCATCGCAGATTATGAGTTCATTATGTTAACCATTATGATGTTTGAAATTCAAAGTATATACATGATCTACAGTATGTATAAATCCTAGTAATCATGAAATATATTTTGGCAGCTCACGGGCCTCATGTCATGGCTAGTTCACATATGTTCAAGCATGTTTACTATTATCATGATTTGAATAGCCCATGAATTCATGTATGTATTATTATGAGCACTATATATGTTTTGGGAGTAGTATCGAACAGGAGTAGGTTCGGGCTCAAGTCAATCCAGGATCTCATGGTATGTGCCACCATAAGTATATCGGGACCCACTCTCATGTTATTCCACACAGCCAAAATGGCTATTCATAGTAATATCACACTTTCATGGTTACACCCTTGGAATGGTATGAACACCCTCCAAACTAGGGTTACAAGTCGAGACTTCATGTGTCTTGATAAGGGGTATGGTTAAGAGAACTTACTTGTTCCTCATAATTTATGCATGTTACGATTATTATGTTGGCTCCAAGTCATGTTTAGTAAATTGCTTCTATTATGATTTTGATTATGTTATCTTCACGAATGTTTTGACAACCTTGGGCCATATGATATATAATTTTGATTTGTAATCTGAGCATGACGTCCTACTCTTATGATCATTTATAGATTTCATATATTTTTTTAAATGTACGTTTTACTTACCTTGCATACTGTTAAACTCCATATGCCCGACCGCATACTTTCTCACGTTGTATCATCTTATAATACAAGTCTCGATTCTCGAGACTCGTCCTCCTTGGTAATTCTTACGAGATTGTTATTAGCTGTGGTGAGTCACTCATGTTTTGAGGATCGTATTTTCATGCTCTATTTTATTCCTTTAGGTTTCGGGATGTTGGATTGGTTGGGGAGTTATTAGCATCAATCGCCCTTATGCTTAGAGGCTTATCGGACTGGAAGTTGTATTCCGCCGTATTGTACAAGTCTAATCTTGATCCTCCCTTATGCTATTCTATGACTACGTTCCTTATGTTAAGTCTTCCGTTTATGTGGTGGTTTATATGTATTCTTATGCCATGGAGTCGACTTGGGGTCTCTCGGGGCTCCACGTCCCTATCTGATCCCGGGTGTCTTTGATTTAGGTCATGACAAACTTGGTATCGAGCCATAGGTTTGAAGTGTCCTAAGAAGTCTAAGCCGCATTGAGTAAGTATTTTCATAGGTGTGAGACGCGCCACACTTATGGCCAGAAGAGAGCTACTAAGTTTAGGAAATGTTCCCTTCTTTCATGATCTGTCGTGTGGTGAGCGTCCTTTACTCTTCTAATTCGTGCTATTCGCATTTTCGAGAATCATGCCTCCATGTAGGGTAAACGCCGGGAGAAATTGTAATGGTAATGATCATGAGAGTGCCCATGATGGTGAACATTAGCTAGCCCCACCCGTTCATGAGGAGCATGTACCATAGCCCAGTTTGCCCACACCAAGTTTAGGGTAGTGACTCGAATCTTTGTCTGACTATGGCTTGCGAGTCCAGAAATCAGACAATGGCGCATTTCCCTTAGAATGGGAATGTAGTGGCGAGGATGAGCCCTCACAGTTCGGGGCGAAGGTAGGCCGAGGACTCATATGACTTTGTGAGAAATTATGAAGATCACGGTGTAGAGGGTGAATAATGGGAGATGCAGTGACTTTTCCTCCTATCAACTAAAGGGGGTAGCAAATATGGTTTTAAGAAGTGAGAGATTCAAGGCGATGGGTGTAGGCCAGGTAAGTGGGATAGGTTCCACACCGCATTCATGGATCGATTCTTCCTCGAGAGATGAGGAGCTCAAAAGAGACGAGTTTGTGAATTTGAAGCGAGGAAACATATCGGTCCGGGAGTATGCCTTGGATTTCACTCGGCTATCTAAATATGCTCTGGACTGGTGGCGCATCGGTAGGCTCGAGTGAGCCGCTTTTTGCATAGTAGTAGATTACTTGGACAAGGATTCTTTGGATTGCCATGCTTCTTGGGACATTGACTTTTCCTGCATTCTATTGCATGCGCAATAGATGGAGTCGGTCTATAGGAGGCGAGATGGAGGCCAAGGCGGCCGGGACCGACGACTCACACGGGGTTTCTCGGCCAAGTCGCCCAGGGTGGATCACGTCGGCGGTCGGCACGAGTCCATTGCTCTAGTTCTATCATCGGCTAGAGCCGTCCCGAGGTTCGAGAGGTGACTAGAGGAGGCGGGGCCTGAGTTCCAAGGGATCATGGTAGCATGTAGGTTGAGCTCACCTTCCCACTTTATGCAAAGTGCGGCAAGAACCACCCAGAAAGGCGCACGGGCGGTGCGGATACTGTTTTGGAGTGTGGCAAACTGGACACATCGGGAGATTTCCGTGCTTGATAATACCGCTCGGCCCGGCACGACCCCTCGGTAGGGTTCATCCACTAGTTCGGCGGGCGGTCGCGCCAAAACTTATTTTATGCCCTAGTACCCCGCCGGGAAGCCGGGAGGCTTCGCGAGATGTGGTCACGGATATGTTGCAAGTCTTTCATGTTGGTGCATACGCCTTGCAATATCCAGGCGCTGCACATCTTTTGTGATTTATCTTTTGTGACCTCTTATATTTCTAGTAGTTTTGGAGTTATTCCTAAATTTTTTCAGAACCTTTCTCCGTATCTACTCTAGTCGGTGAATCAGTGGTAGCTAGACGGGTGTATAGGGGTTGCCCTATTACAGTGTTGCATAAGGTTACCCCCGCGGACTTAGTAGAATTGGCCATGACTGACTTTGACATCATTTTGGGTATGGATTTATTATTTGCATGTCACGCTTCGATTTTAATTGTAGGACCCATGCGGTGGAATTTTGGTTTCTAGGTGAGTCTGTTTTGGAGTGGAAGGGTAGTTCGGTCGTACTAGCCTGTCAGTTTATTTCATACCTTAAGGCCCAAAAAATGATCTCTAAGGGTTGCATTTCCACTTAGTTAGGGTTAAGGATGTAGGGACCGAGACCCCACTATTCCGTCAGTTCCAGTGTTGTGTGCGTATCCAAAAGTTTTCCCCGATGATTTGCCAGGTGTTCCTCCGGAGAGGGAAATCGATTTCGATATTGATTTATTGCCCGATACGCAGCCTCTCTCTATTCCTGCTTACAGGATGGCTCCAGCGGAGCTAAAAGAGTTAAAAGAATAGTTGAAGGACTTGTTGGATAAGGGTTTAATTAGATCGAGCAAGTCTCTATGGGATGCACCGGTTCTCTTTGTTCGAAAGAAGGATTGATCCCTTCGAATGTGTATTGATTATAGACAGCAAAATAAGGTCACTGTCAAGAAGGTACCCTATGCCCAGGATTGATGATTTATTTGACCAGCTCCAGGGTGAAAGATGTTTCTCAAAGATAGATCTCAGGTCCGGATACCATCAACTCAGAGTTTGGGAGTGTGATATCCTGAAGACAGCCTTCGAAACCCGGTATGGCCACTATGAGTTTGTGGTTATGTCATTTGGACTAACCAATGCTCCTGCAACTTTTATGGACCTGATGAACAGGGTTTTCAAGCAGTATCTGTACATGTTTGTAATTTTGTTCATCGATGATATCCTTATATACTCCCGGAGCGAGGAGGATCATACTACTCACTTGCGTATAATGCTTTATGTCCTCAAGGATCGTCAGTTATATGTAAAGTTTAGCAAATGTGGGTTTTGGTTGGACTCGGTGGCATTTCTAGGCCATGTGGTTTCAGGTGAGGGCATTGGAGTAGATGCCCAGAATATTGAAGTGGTGAAGAATTGGCCCAGACCGGTGAATCCTTTAGAAATTTGGAGTTTCTTGGACCTAGCCGGTTACTATCGGAGATTTGTTGAGGGTTTCTCATCTATTGCGGCACCATTGACCAGGTTGACCCAAAAAAAGATAAAGTTCCAATGGTCAGAGGATTGTGAGAAGAGCTTCCAGAAATTGAAGTCTCACTTCAGCACCAGTGTTGACATTACCCGAGGGTACTGATGGCTTTGTTGTATATTGTGATTCTTCGAGAGTCGTACTGGGATGTGTGTTGATGAAGTGTGGGAAGGTGATAGCATCCGCCTCTCGACAGTTAAAGGTTCACAAAAATAGTTACCCGACCCATAATCTTGAGTTGGCTGTGGTGTTTTT
The DNA here is from genome assembly GCA_018107945.1 of Datura stramonium. NCBI lineage: Eukaryota > Viridiplantae > Streptophyta > Magnoliopsida > Solanales > Solanaceae > Datura > Datura stramonium. The sequence continues at coordinate 181,264 of JACEIK010001858.1, forward strand.
TGCACTGAAGATATGGCGGCATTACTTGTATGGGGTTCACGTGGACGTGTTCATGGATCACAAGAGCTTGCAATATGTGTTCACGCAGAAGGATCTCAATCTTCGGCAAAGGAGGTGGTTGGAGTTATTAAAGGACCACGATATGAGTGTTCTTTACCACCCGGGCAACACTAATGTGGTGGCGGATGCACTTAGTAGGATCTCTATGGGTTGGGTGTCCCATGTGGAGGAGGGAAAGAAAGATTTGGTGAAGGATGTACACCGGCTCGAAATATTGGGAGTTAGATTGGTCGACTCGATCGATGGCGGTGTCGTTGTGCAAAATGGGTCAGAATTGTACTTGGTGGTTGATGTCAAATTCAGGCATGATGAGGATTAAATTTTGAGGAAGCTGGAGGAAGCGATGTGTATTCAAAATATAGAGGTTTTCTCCCAAGAGGGAGCTGGTGTTCTAAGATATTAGGGTCGGCTATGTGTCCCGGACGTTGATAATTTGAGGGTCCGGATATTGCATGAGGCACATGGTACAAGATATTCCATCCATCCAGGATCCACGAATATGTACCGAGACTTGCGAAAAATATATTAGTGGGATGGTGTGAAGAAGGATATCACAGATTTCGTAGCCAAATGTCCTAACTGTCAGCAAGTGAAGGTCGAGCATCAAAGATCGGGAGGCGTACTTCAGGATATTAGCATCCCCAATTGAAAGTGGGAAGAGATTAATATGGACTTCATTACAGGCCTCCCTTGTACTCGACGACACTATGATTCCATTTGGGTGGTGGTAGACAGGTTAACTAAGGCTTCACACTTCTTATTGATCAAAACCACGGATTCAGCGGATGATTATGCTAAGTTGTATATTTGGGAGTTGGTTCAACTTCATGGAGTGCCCTTGTCTATTATTTCAGACTGAGGTACTCAGTTTACCTCCCAGTTCTGACGATCCTTTCAGAAGGGACTTGGGACTCAGATTAAGGTCAACACAACATTTCATCTGCAGACGGATGGCCATGCGAAGCGGACAATCCAAACTCTTGAGGATATGTTGAGGGCATGTGTTATGGATTTTAAAGGTAGTTGGGATGATCATTTTCCCTTGATTGAGTTTGCTTATAGTAATATTTATCACTCTAGTATCCAAATGGCACCGTTCAAGGCCCTCTATGGGCGAAGGTGTACATCTCCCTTCGGATGGTTTGAGGTTGGTGAGGCACCTATAATAGGTCCAGATTCGGTTCACGAGGCGATGGTGAAGGTCCAGTTGATAAGGGACTTGCTAAAAACAACTCAGAGTCGTCAAAAATCGTATGATGATGTCAGGAGAAGAGATTTGGAGTTTAATGTGGACGACTGAGTATTTCTAAAGGTATCTCCCATGAAGGGAGTCATGCGGTTCAAAAAGAAAGGGAAACTCAGTCCCCGCTATGATGGTCCCTGCCGGGTTGTGAGAAGAGTTGGTAAGGTGGCGTATGAGTTGAACTTTCCATCGGAGTTATCTTCAGTTCATCCCGTCTTCCATGTGTCTCTTTAGAAAATAGTGTTTGGGTAATCCATCCTTGGTAGTCTCGGTAGACAACATTGGTGTAAAAGATAGCCTCAATTATGAAGAAATTCCCGTTGAAATCTTGGATCGTCAGGTTCGGAAGTTGAGAAATAAAGAAGTAGCTTTTGTTAAGGTTTTAGGGAGAACTCAACATGTTGAGGGTGCTATGTGGGAAGCCGAAGTGGATATGATGGCGAGATACCCACATTTATTCTCTACCGGATCATTTTGGACTTGAGGTACAAATTTTACCCTATGACTCTACCTAGTTTTCATGTTCAGTTCATGTGTGCAAGTTTCTTTTATGTGTATGAATGTGTATGTGAAGTATGAGATCAATTCAACTATGTGGTTTTATTCGGAGGTAGTCATTCTGTGAAAATTTCAGTTAAAATAGTCAGAATTTGAGTATGATGATTGTATGTCTCTGATTGCTGCTTGTTTCTAACATTGGAGGAAGAATGTTCCCAAGGGGTAGATATTGTAATACCCCCATAGTGCGTAGGAGTAGACCTGAAAGTGAAAAAAGTTGAATACTGGAGGAAATTGGAAAAAATGTCTCAGGATGGGTCAAGGTACGACTCTTGGTGACATACCAAGGGTGGTTGTAATGAGTCGTGGTTGGGGAAAGGCTGGGTGATAGTGCAAACCACGGGAGATATGACGACTCATGGGAAACAACGAGTCATTGTTAGCAGTCGTGGGAAGGAGTTGGGTGCATCAGGTGACATAAAATGGGATACCCAATGATCCACTAGGAGAAGCCATGGGTTGTTGGTTGTGGTTGTGGTTTGAGGATTAAGTTTTCCAGTAGGATTGACGGGGGGAAACAACGACTCATCGTTAGTTGTGACGAGTCGTGGTGTAGCCCGTTAGAAGATAAGATGCCAAGGTCCATGAGCAAACCACGGACGATGTAACGGGTCATTGATCGTTAGGACGAGTCGTCCTGTCTTTCCGTTGAATGGTTTCGAAAGTAGGTCTTCAGTACTGAATACGACGAGGGACACGATGGGTCATCGTTGGTTCCAACGACCCGTTGGTGCTGTCTGTTGGTCCCATCCGTCTAGATTTCAGGGCAGGTTCATTAAGGGTAATTTTGACTTTTTCATGATATAAGGTCCTAAACTATGTCATTTTGGCTTGGGAAAGCTGGGCTTTTAAGAAAATAAACCTTCTTAAACTCCCATTCATGCATGCAAGAATTTTTACAAGTGATCTAAGGGGAGATTTCATGCTTTTCACCACAATTCCTTCAATTTGATTCTTGGGCTTTTAAGGATGGTTAGAAGTTGATAATCCCAGGTATGTAAGGTCTTCAATGGGTGGATTCTTCCACACCCATTCTCCTACTCTATTATTTACTCAAAATTTATTTAAAAACTCATGGGGTTTTATATTCGATTTGTATAAAATTTGATGATTTAATTATGGGTTTCGTGATTTTGACATATTATTATAAACTAATGATTTTGATCATCTTTTGAGTTTTAAATTGATATTAATATTATTGATTTTGAATTTCCAAACAATTAAGTATGATTATGCATGTTCCATGATGAATCGATTTATGATCTATTATCTCATCGATGTTCTTTACAAGCCCATCATGAATTATGTCTTAAATTATGAGTTCGTTATGTTACCCATTATGATTTTTTATGAAATTCAAGCTACATGCATAATCTACGAGTATGTATGAATCTTATTAATCATGAATTATGTGTTTGGCCGATTCAAGGGCCTCATGTCATGGCTAGTTCACATATGTTCAAGCATATTTACTATTATCATGATTTAACTAGCCCATGAATTCATGTATGATTTAATGAGCACTATATATGTTTTGGGAGTAGTATCGAACACCGAGTAGGTTCGGGGCTCAAGTCAAGCCCCATATCTCATGAACTATTTGCCACCATAGGTATGTCGGGACCCCTCTCATGTTAGTCCCTGGCCCAAACGACCCTCTTCATGGTGATATCACACTTTAATTTTTCTACCCTTAGCAAGGTACGAACACTCTCCCGACTAGTGTGACAAGTCGGGCTTCATGTGTGCTCATATGGGGTATGTCGGTTAAATGAATCTCCCACTGTTCCTCATAATTTATGCATGTTACGTTACGTATGTTGGCTCAAGTCATGTTAAGTAAATCTCTTCTATTAACTATGATTATGTTATGTTACGAATGTTTTGAAAACCTTCGGCCATATGATATGTTATTATGATTTGTGGTACGAGCATGGCGTCCTACTCTTATGATCATTTATGAATTTCGTATATGTTTTAAATGTCCGTTTTACTTACCTTGCATACTCAGTACATTCCACGTATTGATCGCATACTTCCTATGTTGTATCCTCTTATGATACAGGTCCCGGTTCTCAGGCTCATCCTCCTCAGTAGTACTTCCGAGATCGTTATCAGCTTATTGGTGAGTCCTCATGTTTCGAGGGCCGTATGTTCATACTTTATGTTATTTCTTTCAGTTTCGGGATGTTTGATTAGTTGGAGAGTTGTCCCATCAATCCGCCCATCATGTTTAGAGGCTTATCAGACTACAAGTTGTATTCCGCCGTATTGTACAAGTCTAGTACTGATCCTTCCTTATTCTATGCTATGATTATGTTCCTTATGTTAAGTCTTCCATTTATGTGATTGATTTATATGTATTCTCATGCCATTGGTCGACTTGGGGTATCTCCGGGCTCCATGTCCCGTGTCAATGATTCGGGTGTACGTTTGGGTCATGACACACCCAAAAAACGCACCTGTACCTCCTAGGAACTGACCAGTTTTTCTTCTACCACACCTGTCACAAGATGGAATACTGGGCTCTATGGATTTGCTCCCTTGACCTTGAGAGCCCGACACTCGTCCCCTCTGATCGCACCTAGATATGGATGGCACACTTGATACTGACGGTGCAGGGGATGATGTTCTCCGGTGGGACTGCTGAGGATGCCAACCACCAGGCCTCTATTTGGAGAACCCAAAACTGTCATTCCTGGCCCTCTTAGCCTCTCTCTGCCGCTCACTCTTATGTACCGCCTCTATTTGCAAGGCGTACAGAACCAACCGTGAGAAGTCAATATCGTGGTGAAGCATAGCAGTCCTGCAATCTTTGACCAAATAATATACAATCCCATGCACAAACCTGCTCACTCGAGTCCTCTGATCAGCCACCATCTCAGGTACATATTTTGACAGGTAGGTGAACTCCAAAGCATACTCCTAAACTGTCATGTTGTTCTTCCTCAGGTTCACAAATTCGGCATCTTTGATCTCCCTCATCTCTCAAGGAAAGAAACGATCTAAGAATGTGGTATGGAACTTATTCCAACCAATGGGACCCGCTCCCACTGCCCTGCTATCTTTCCACTGTCTAAACTAGATATGTGCAACCCCTTTCAACTGATAAGAGGCTAGGTTTGTGCACTCCTCCCCTGTCGCCCCCATGATCTGGGTGCTCTTCTGAATCTCATCAATAAACTCATATGGATCCTTGTCCACCTTCGATCCAAGAAACTTCGGAGGGTTCTTCCTCATAAAGTCCCTAGCTCTTGCCGCTACCGCATTCCCATTCTGGGGAACATGCTATACCGCCTACTAGTTGACCTAGGCGGTCAATGCTTGTGAAAACATTTCGATATCTACCCTAAACTCTGCGTGGGCAACCTACTCGGGCACATGGTCCCAAGAGCTGATGGGGCCTGTTGGTGCCCATCTCTGTTGCCATTCTCATGGCCATTCCCGTTACCATTTCTCCTTCCATTAACTCGGCGAGGAGGCATGATTCTACAAATACGTATAGCACGAATTAGAAGAATAGTGGGACATTTCATCGCACGATATAGATCATGAAAGAAGGGAAGTTTCCTAAAACATTTCGTAGCCTCTTCGTCATAAGTGTGGAGTGCTTCACACCCGTGAAAAAGACTCTACTTAACTCGGCTTTAAGACACCCTAGGACACTTCAAAACCTAATGCTCTGATACCAAGTTTGTCACAACCCAAACATAGGCTCGGATAGAGACACGAGACAAAGAACCTCGACAGGCTCCAAGTCGACCCATGACATAAACATGAAAACTAAAGCTCAACATAATCAATGCAGAAATCTAACATGTTATATAGCGGAAGTCTAAAAATCCATTAACATCTGAACAATGGAAAACATAATACTGATCTGAAGCTGCATACATGCTATGTCTGATAAGCCTCTATAACCTAACGAGTTGATGGGACAAGACCCCAACTAACTCACTAATAGACTGAAATTGAAAGTACCTATAAACAACTGATAAGAAGATCCTCGAATGATGAGGACTCACCAATAGACTGGGAAATGCTAATCTTAGAATCTGGCTAGCGGCGGGGCTGAACCTAAACATCCAAGCCTGTATTATGAAATGATTGAAAATAGAGTATGTAGTACTAATTATGTGAGGTAAGTAAAATCTCTAGGTAAGTGAAACTGAAATCATTCATAAAATAAAACATATTCAAGATAAGATTCTAAGAGTAAGTCATGCATGCTATTATCTAAAAACATGACTTGAACATGACTGAGTATTAGAACTGATTCGAATGACCCAAAGCTGAAACTGATGATCATAAGTAAAACTGAACATTGGGTCAAACCTGCTGAAAACATAATATCATAAATCACGAACATGCATAACTAAAAATCATGAGGAACAATGGGAGACTCGTCATATAACCGACACTACCACAATAGAGCTTATGTGGTCCCGACTATTACACTCAAGTGGTCAGAGCCATCCAAAGCCTTGCCAGGGCTTAGGGCACTACCATAATATCGATATCAAGAGAAGTCCCTTCGGGGGAAGGGAAAGCTAACAAGGGAGGTCCCAAATAATCTAAACATACCTATGTTGGCACGTAGTTCTGAGACACAGGGTTGACTGAACCCTTAGCATACTCGGTGCTAGACACTACTCCTAAAAACATGGATATGCTCTCCATTATTTTTCAATGAAGCTCAACCATCATCTTGCGATGCAACTAAATCATAATAATACATGCATAATCTGAAAACATATCATGAGGAGCCTTGGCTCAACCAGTACCACAAGCTGAAAGTGGGAGTTTGGACTCCAAAACCATGCTCATTAGCTAATAACATGAAATTGAAATAAATCATGAAACATACTTGATCATATGGACTTACCCAAACTTATACATGCTTTGATATAGTCAAAATCATTAATATAAATATGGGTAATTCAAAATAATACTTTCATCATAGACATTTCATCATACTTGAAAACATGGATCATAATCTCAACCTTTCATGAACTTCCATAATTGGGCATCATAATTGTAAGACTTCGAAATCATAAGTTTGTAATTGAAAACATTATAAAATATGACCATAAATCTTGAAACAACATTAGAAACATGAAGAGAATTTACCCATGCTATATACTTGGAGAATTTCACAAATTCGGTTAAAACCCCATAGATTTATCAACTTAGAATTACATGATTTTGAGAGAATTTGGGCATAGGAGTGAAGTAATACTCCCATTTTTCTTTTCCTTTATTCCATTCTCACCTTTTATGTACCCCTACTCTAGCCACCCTCAACTTAAGCATTTTACTTATGTGGATGTTCACAATATCCAAGGAAGGACCAGGGCAAAAATAGGTTCATTACAAAAAAATGGGTACAGTTAATTGGTATATCAAAGAAGCATGGTCTATTAAGGCTCAAACATGGGATAAAGGGATTCATGCAACTTTTGGTAGGGAAATATAGGATAAAAATGAGCTAAACAAACAATGGTCTATGATCATTTCCTAACCAACCATCCTTAGCCTATGCAGAGACCAACTAGGCAAGTTTTAGTTCTACAACACAATACCGAATTGACAAATATACTTCACTCACACATGGTACATGAACTATTTTCACCTCACCTGTCTGGTTTATACATGGCTTAACAAAACTACTCATGCTGACAAAATAGATGACATCTAAAGATCCACAACAATCATGCATGTTGTCACAAATACATAGCTAATGTATCAAAAAAATTTTAAACAGGGTCAACCTTTTTACAAAAACCAAAACTAGTGCAATTTTCTTGGCTGAGTACTCCTAAGCTACTTTATAATTAAACAAAAATAACAAACTAAAAATAAAATCCTACACATGTCGGTTCTACAAGATAGCATGCCTGAGGGAAAAGAAACACGGCAAGAAAAACCCTCAAATGAACTAAAAATACCAAAAATTACAAGTACACCCCTCATCTTTTTGAAAAGTTAGCTTCGCCCCGAAGCATCATATATAAAAACATAGGGAAGAGAACATACCTGGGGTGCACTAGGCGCTCCTGCCATGGGTTTCCTCCCATGCAGCGCCTGATTTAACGTCGCGGTACGATGTGACTTTTGTGACTCCTCAAGCATCCTCAAGGTATACTTCCTCTATTCTTTTTAATTCTTCCTCATCTCCCAGATACACTTTTATTCTTTTCCCATTTACTTTAAATCTTTTTCCTTTTCTATTCTCAAGTTCCACCGCACCATAAGGAGATACTTGCACTACTTTGTAAGGTCCCATCCATCTAGATTTCAACTTTCGAGGGTGCAATTGAAGTCTTGAATTGAAAAGTAGGACCAAATCACCTGGGATGAACTCCCTTCTTGCAATCTTTTTTTCATGGTAGATCTTCATTCTCTCTTTATAGATGGCTGCACTCTCATAAGCCATAAGTCGTAATTCATCAAAATTATTAAGCTAGTTAAGTCTTATCTTGGCTGCTTCGTTCTAGTTCATGTTCAGCCTCTTTAAAGCCCATAATGCCATATGCTTTAGTTCACCTAGTAAGTGGCATTCTTTGGCATAAACCAGCTGGTATGGAGATGAACCAATGGGAGTCTTATAAGCTGTTCTGTAAGACCACAATCCGTCATCGAGCTTCCTTGACCAATCCGTCCGGGTAGTATTTACTGTCTTGGCCTGGATGGTCTTGATTTCCTTGTTCGAAACTTCCATTTGTCCACCTGATTAAGGGCGGTAAGGTGTGCCTACCTTATGCTTGACACCATATTTTTCCAATAAGGTTTTGAAGAGGCGATTACAGAAGTGAGATCCACCATCACTGATAATAGCTCTTGGAGTGCCCAACCTGGCAAAGATATGTTTCCTAAGGAATGCTGTCACACTCCTGCCTTCTTATTCGGTAGGAAAATTACCTCCACCCATTTGGAGACATAATCCACAACTACCAAAATATACTTCATTCCATATGAGCTGATGAATGGTCCCATGAAGTCAACCCCCATACATCAAACAACTCTACTTCCAATATGGCCATTTTAGTGGTAACTCATGTATACGAGTGATATTACCCTGCCTTTGGCATTGATCACAAGACTTGGCGAAATCATACGCATCTTGATGAATAGAGGGCCAGAAGTATCCACATTGTAGAATTTTATGTGCCGTTCTGACACCATTGTGATGACCCCCAACTGGTGATAAGTGACATGCCTCCAAAATGCTCAGCATCTCTACTTCGGGGACACACCTACGAATGATACCATCTACACAAATGCAGAATAAATATGGCTCATCCCAGTAATATATGCGGGCATCAAATAAGAACTTTTTTCTGCTGAGGAGTTAGGTCTGCTAGTATCACATTAGTAACCAAGTAATTTTCAATGTCGAAAAACTAAGGAATAAAATCCTGTAATGCAGCTAGTACTTGTTCGTTTGGGAAGGCATCATTGATATCGATATCCATCCTCTCCTTTGCTTCAGACTCAAGCCTGGATAGATGATCTGCCACCTGATTTTCTGTTCCCTTTCGGTCTTTCACCTCAAACTCAAATTCTTGGAGAAAGAGCACCCACTAGATCAATCTGGGCTTGGCATCCTTCTTGGACATCAGATATCTCAACGCAGCATGGTCTGTATGAATAATCACCCTAGTTCCAAGAAAATATGCTCAAAAATTTTCAAATGCAAAGACCACCGCCAGTAGTTCCTGTTCTGTGATTGTATAATTTTTTTGGCTGTGTTGAGTTTTTTTCTTGCATATAAATTGGATGAAACATCTTCGCTCTCCTTTGTCCTAATACAACATCAAGAGAGACACCGCTGGCGTCACACATCACCTCAAAGGGAAGAGACCAATCTGGAGCTATGATGATAGGAGCAGTGGTGAGCTTTTCCTTCAAGAATTCAAAGGATTTCATACATGCCTTATCGAACAAGAACTTTACATATTTCTCCAGCAACTTGCACAATGGCTGTGCAATTTTTGAAAAGACCTTGTATAAAGCACCTGTAGAATCCTGCATGTCCTAAAAAGCTTCTGACTCCTTTTACAAAAATAGGGGTGGCAATCCTTCAATAGCCTTGATCTTTTCCTTGTCCACATCGATCCCCTTTCCTGAGATTCTGTGGCCCAACACTATCCCGTCCTTAACCATAAAATGACATTTTTCCTAGTTTAGGACCAGATTTGTTTTTTCACATCTTTTCATTACTCTGCCCTAATGATTAAGGCATGATTCAAATGAATCGCCTACAACAGAATAATAATCCATAAATACTTCATAGTGTCCTCCACCATATATGAGAAGATGGACATCATACAACGCTGGAAAATGGCTGGTGCATTACACAATCCAAATGGTATTCTTCTGAAGGCAAAGGTCCCATATGGACAGGTGAAAGTTGTCTTCTCCTGATCTTCTAGAGCGATAGTGATCTGATTATATCCTAAATATCCATCAAGGAAACAGTACCATCCTCTTCCTGCGAGTCTATCCAGCATCTGATCAAAAAATGGCATCGAAAAATGGTCTTTTAGGTACAACGGTTGAGTTTCCTAAAATCCATGCATACATGCCTTCCTGTGATTGGTCGTGTTGGTATCAGCTCATTCTTTTAATTGGGCACCACTGTAATTCCTCCCTTCTTTGGCACACACTGAACATGACTTAGCCACTGACTGTCTGCTATAGGATATATCACCCCAGCATCCAGCCACTTGATAATTTCCTTTTTGACAACTTCTTGCATTGGAGGGTTCAGGCGGCGTTGATGCTCTATACTTGTCTTACAATCTGGTTCAAGCTGGATCTTATGGGTGCATATGCCTGGTGGGATTCCAATGATGTCAGCTATGGTCCAGCAAATTGCCTTCTTGTATCTCTTCAAAATGTTCACCAAGGCTTCCACTTGCTCATCTAACAGGTTCGCTGCAATGATGACCGGCAAAGTGTTGTCCTCCCAAAGGAATGCATACTTGAGATAAGGAGGTAATGCTTTTAGTTCAGGATTGGTGGCACCTCCACAAATAGTTTGGCTGGCAGTGTTGAACGGTTCTTTAAGTCCAGGTCTAACTTCTTTGGGCTGAAGTTATATGACCCTGTCTCATTTAATGCATTAACCGTATTTGTGTATTTCGGGTTTCCATCCTCTTCATCATTCATTATCATGGCTGCCAATGTATCATCAATCATAATTTCTCCCACAGGTGTTGGCAGCTTGCTATGGTTCATTGGGATGTTTGAGTGAAAGATTATTCCTTTGATGTACCCTGAGAGTCATTAAAGAGAAAAAAAGAAAAACAAAGAAAAAAACATAAAACGTAATGTAACCACCAACAAGTCTATTACAAGCTAATATCCTAGTTTCAGCCGTATTCCCCAGCAACCGCGCCACTTTTTGATAACTCTTAAACCACACCTCTTACTAAAGTGAGAAGTAGACGTTGTTATTAAGGAACCCAACTAGAGGTTGGGGTCGAACCCACAGGGAATAGGGAGACTGGATTATAGCCGGTAACTGAACTTGTAAGGTAGTTACTTCAAAATAAGGGAATTCTAAAGAAAATCAATAATAAAAGCAAATATCAAAATTCTGATGTTAATTCAATATCAAAGGATAACTAGGGTTTGTGTTCCCCATGGGTTCATAACTACTTTGGGTATACACTCGTGATTATCACCAATACTTACCTATAGAAGTGATAACTTAGGTTCATTCAAATGACCAACTAGTCCCTATTGAATTACTATACTCAATCACTCGACCAAGTCTCATGAGCGGTTTCAAACTATCCGTTATCACTAAGTTCCAGATTTGACTATCATACGACCACAACTCAAGTTAATACAATGATCATCAAGATGAAGGCTCTGCTGTAATTCTCTTTTCCTAATCTCTACCTCTTCAACCAAAGCAAGTAAAGAATTCAGGCACTTCATAACGTTGCGCACCGTTACGAATCGTTAAAGATGAAGAGAATACAATATAAGTGTTTGTATTGGTTTTAAGATCACTTTGTGTAATCCTAGCTTGTTAATCCACCATGATTCCCACAAACCTAGCTATGGAGATTTTAGCCTCTCATAGTTGCAAGGCTGTGATTTGCTTTCATGTTTAAGAATAAAAATCAATACTAACAATAATGATTGAGAAAAACACTTCCTTTAATTACTCCGAAAAATCTTGAAAAACAAGTATCAAGAACAAGATGAATTCAAGAAAAGATTGATCACAAGTTGAATCAACTCAATCCTCTCTTTCCCTTACTTATGTCACTTGTCTATCGTTATCTGATTGTCTACAGAAAAAAACCTAAAAAGTATTTATACAGACACAAGAATCCTTTTCCTATACTAACTAGATGAATTTCCATATCTGGTGCCGCTATCTTCACAAGCCAAGGTACTATCCGTAGCAGTTTCCTACGACACATAGCTGCCTGTCGTGCCTTGCATTGATGAATGATTTTAGGCTAAATGTTGGATCCAGGTACGATTCATACCTCCTTCATATGACCCGTACTGATCTCCCGTAGTTTAATTTTGAAACTTTGGAATTCTTATGAAGTTCAATAAGACCGGCATGGTATGAATCATACCTTCTTCCCACGGGTCGTACATTCCTTCCGTAGCAGGAGTCAGCACTTCATGAAACTTTTCTGAATTTTGTCACGATTCCTTCATCACGATTCGTACCAGCTTGGCACAATCCATACTGAGACTTGTACATTGCCTCTTTGCACCTTAAGCCTTCTGCAACTTTTCATGGCCCTTAGTATGACTCTTAGGTCCTTCCTACGGCTCGTATTGTGGTCTGCACATTAAGACTATTTTGCATCTTTCAGGCTTTCTTTTGCCCTTTTTAGGTCCAACATCAATTCATCCTTCAATCAAAGGAAAAGTGTCTTATATCCACATAAACATACCTAAGTTCATGCTATTTTCTTAGTTTTGAGTGTCGAAAGTTCTATAAACCCACAACACATCAGTATGCAAGGTAAGTAAAATAGACATTTAATATACATAAAAAGCTCATAAGAGATCATGAGAATGGGACAACATGCTCATAACATAATCAACATACAAAAATATAAGGATAAAGGTTTTCAAAATATTTGTAATTCAGTCATTATCATAAGAGAGAAGCTTTATTGAACATCACCTGAGCTAAAGTGCATAATCATAATCATGCATAAATCATGAGGAACAGTGAGAGATTCTCATAATTGACATACCCCATATGAGCACACATGGAGCCTGACCTGTAAATCCGTATTTGGGAGGGAGTTTGATCCTTACCAAGGGTAGAACCATGGAGGGCGTGATATCATACATGAAAGGGTAAATTTGGGCAAGGGGACAGTCACAAGAGAGGTCCCATTATATCCTACGATGGCACGTAGTTTTGAGATTCAGGGAAAAACCTAGGCTCCGAACCTACTTGGTGTTAAATACTACTCCCAAAACATATATAGTGCTCATAGTATAATATGCATGAGATTCATGGACTAGTTAAATCATGATAATCATAAGAATGCTTGTAAATGAGTGAATTAGCCATGAGGATAAGGCCCGTGAGTAATCCAAAAACATAGTTAGTAAATCATGAGGTTCATGCATTCTTGTAAATCATGTATAGACTTTTTAAATCATAAGTACATAATGGGATTTGAATAAATCCATATTATGACTCATAAATCATGAT
>JACEIK010001858.1:194970-248476 GCA_018107945.1 Datura stramonium
ATTCATAAACTATGGTGTAAAACATGAGAAGTAATAACCCATGGATAGATCATTAGAATTCCACAAGATTTATGGTAAAACCCTATAAGATTTTTTAACAAAACTTTATGAATTAGGAGAGATTGGGCATGGGTGTGCACGAAAACACCCATACATAACCTTACATACTTGGTTATGGTTGATTCTAACACTTCCTTGAATCCCAAAGAAGGAATTGAAGAAAGACTTTCAAGGATTGCCTTGATCACCTCTTTAGACTATCACTCTTGCATGCATGAATATGAAAATGGCCTAAAATGAACTTAATCCCTTTAAAAGTCATTTTTTGTAACTCAAAACGATGTAGTTTATGCCTTAGGATCTTAGGAATTATGAAAAAACCCTTACTAAATTCACAGAAAATAACTACCAGATGGTCCCAATGAGGGACCTAATGACTCATCCTCAAGGGCCATGACTCGTGGAGTTGTCCGCCAGACTCACTGCTTCTTAAATCTTCTAGGCTCGTAAAGGAAGACATAACGACTCGTTACCTGGTGACCACGATTGGTGGTCACCATCCATGATATGCATTCCCTCATCCTCAAATATTTTTTTCCCTTCTTGTCATGACTCATCCCATGAATCGTGGGGTCTGACCACGACTCGTGGGGTCCTCCTGTTAAGTCCACTGTCTCTTTTCTCCTCTTTAATCAAACACCACTCCCCACGATTGAACTAACGAGTCGTGGGGTCAGACCACGACTCGTGGTCACGCCCGTGGGGATCTCATTTCCCAAACTTCGATTTCATCCTTTGGGCCACACCACGAGTCACATCACGACTCGTGGATGCTCTTCACGAGTCACCTCACGACCCGTTCTGTGCCTGATTCCAGATTTTAAGTTTTTCTACGTTTCAACTCCTGGGTCTGATCTCTGGGCTTTCGAGGTATAACAATATCTCCCTATTGGGAACATTCATCCTCGAATGTTGGAAACATACAGAAAAGCAAAGAAATGCAATCATCATATTCAAATACTGATCATTTAAGCCAAAAACTGACGAAATGATTATCTTCGATTCAAACAACATAACTCAATTGAATTCATGAAATGTACATACATCCACATACATAAAATAAACTTGGGCACATGAATTGAACATGAAAACTAAATAGGGTTTGAGAGTAAAACTGATACATCAAGGTGGAATTGAGTCGGTAGAGAATAAATGCGGGTATCTAGCCATCATATCCGCTCCCGCTTCCCATGTAGCTCCCTCCACTTGTTGATTTCTCCATAACACTTTTACTGAAGCTACTTCCTTGTTCCTTAGACTTCGAACCTGACGATCCAGTATTTCTATCGGAACCTCCTCATAACTAAAGCTATCCTTTACACCAACACTGTCCACTAGGATGACTAGAGCTGGAGCACCCAAACACATCTTCAAGAGAGACACATGGAATACAGGATGCACAGAAGGTAATTCTGAGGGTAACTCCAATTCATATGCCACCTTGCCAACATTTCTCACGACACTGTACGGGCGAACATAGCAGGGACTAAGTTTCCCCTTCTTTCTGAACCTCATCACTCCCTTCATGGGAGACACCTTCAGAAATACCCAATCATCAACTTCAAATTCTAATTATCTCCTTCTCACATCGAGATAGGACTTTTGGAGACTCTGAGCGGTTTTTAACCTGTCCCTTATCAACTGAACCTTCTCCATAGCCTCATGAACCGAATCTGGCCTTATCACCGCCGCTTCACCAACCTCAAACCAACCAATGGGCGATCTAAATCTCTACCCATAGAGAGCCTCGAACGGTGCCATCTGGACACTGAAATGATAGTTGTTATTGTATGAAAACTCGATAAGAGGCGAATGCTCATCCCAGCTACCTTGGAAGTCAATCACGCACGCTCTCAACATGTCTTCTAGAGTCTGGATTGTCCGCTCCACTTGGCCATCCATTTGCGGGTGGAATGCTGTTCTAAGATTAATCTGAGTACCAAGTCCTTTTTTAAATGACCTCCAAAACTGAGAGGTAAATTGGGTACCCCTATCTGAAATGATGGATAAGGGAACTCCATGCAATTGAACTAGCTCCTTGATATATAGTTTTGCACAATCCTCTGCTGAATTTGTGGTTTTGACCGATAGAAAATGCGGACCCTTGGTCAACCTGTCCACAACAACCCAAATGGAGTCATATTGCTGACGAGTTCGAGGTAAACCTATGACAAAATTCATATTAATTTCTTCCCACTTCCAAGTAGGAATACTGATATCTTGAAGCACACCTCTTGGTCACTGGTGCTTGACCTTTACTTGCTGATAGTATGGGCACTTAGCTACGAATTCCGCTATGTCCTTCTTCATGCCATTCCACCAATAAACTTCCCATAAGTCACGGTACATCTTGGTGGCACCTAGATGGATTGAATACCTGGATCCGTAAGCCTCGTGCAGCATCAGGCTCCTCAAATTATCAACATTCAGAACACCTAAGCGACCTTTGTATCAAAGCACACCATCTCTCCCTTTGGAGAAGACCTCCACCTTCTTCTGGGTAAATTTTGTCAAAGGTGCTGCAATCGATGAGAAACCTTCAACAAATCTCTGATAATAGCCAACTTAACCCAAGAAGCTCCGAATATCTGAAGGATTCACCATTCAAGACCAATTCTTCACTGCTTCTATTTTTTGAGAATCCACTTTTATGCCCTCACGTGATACCACATGGCCCAAAATGCTACAAAGTTCAACCAAAACTCGCACTTGCTGAATTTGGCATATAACTGGAAGATCCTTGAGAATGTAAAGCTCTATTCTCAAATGAGCGGTATGCTTCTCCTCGCTCTGAGAATATATCAGGATGTCATCACTAAACACAATCACAAACTTATCTAGGTATGGCTTGTACACCCTGTTCATGAAGTCCATAAAAGCTGCAGGAGCATTCGTTAGTCCAAAAGACATAACTACAAACTCATAATGACCATATCGCGTCCTGAAGGCTGTCTTCAGGATGTTACTCTCCCGGACATTGAGCTGATGATACCCGAAACTGAAATCTATTTTTTAAAAACACGTGGCAGCCTGAAGCTAGTCGAATAAATCATTAATCTTGGGTAAAGGATACCTATACTTGATGGTGAATTTGTTTAATTGTCAATAGTCAATACATATCCGAAGAGAACCATCTTTCTTTCGGACAAATAGAACTGATGCACCCCATAGAGACTTGTTCGGCCTAATGAAACCCTTGTCTAATAGATCCTTCAACTCATTTAGCTCGTCTGGAGCTATTCTGTAGGAGGAATAGATATAGGCTGTGTGTCGGGAAGAAGGTCAATACCAAAATCAATCTCCCCTTGGAGGAACACCCAGTAAATCATCAAGAAATACTTCTGGGTACTCACACACAATCGAAACTAACTGGATAGTCGTGGTCTCGGACTCAACATCCTTAACCCTAACTAGATGGTACACACAACCTTTAGAAATCATCTTTCTGTCCTTAAGGTAGTAAATGAAATGACCTACAGGTACAACTGAACTACCCTTCCACTCTAAGACTGGTTCACCTAGAAATCTGAACTCTACCGCCCAAGTTCTACAATTAATAGAAGCATAACACACATACAACTAATCCATGCCGAGAATAATATCAAAGTCAGTCATGGCTAACTTTACAAGGTCTACGAAGGTGACTTTCTGGAATATTATGATTGAATAACTTCTATACACTCGCCTAGCTACAACTGAGTCACCAACTGGAATAGAGACTGAGAATGGTTCCGACAAAATTTCAAGAATGACCCCAAAGCTACTAGAAACATAGGGTGTCACAAAAGACAAGGTATCCCCTGGATATAACAAAGCAAGCATCAAGGTGAAACATTCGTAACATACTAGTAACCACATCCGGTGAATCTCGTGCTCCTGACGGTTTCAAGGGCATAGAACCTGTTCTGGGGCTGACCGCCGACTAAACTAGTTAAGGCGCCCAGTTGGGAGGGACGTGCTGCTGGAGCGGCTGAACTAGCAGCTGGCATACGGGCTCCGCCGCCCCATGACCTAGCGGAAGGGCAGTCCCTGAGTTTGTGTCCGGGTTTTCCACACCTGAAATAAGCGTCTGAGCGAACTAGGCACCTCCCTGGTTGATTCTTTCCATACCTTGCACAAGCTGGGAAAGTGCGCTCTATCTGCATGCTACCTTGGCCTACGAATCTGAAGCCCTGCTTCTCCGATCCTCTCGTGATCTAGATGGTGTACTAGCTGATGATGGGGTTGGAGCAAAAGACCTGTGATGAGACTGCTGGCCCTGTCCACCCCTCGATCTAGGCTGAGAAATCCCATAATTTTCTCTCCTAGCCCTCTTGACCTCTCTGTGCCTTCGATACACTGTCTCCATCTACTGGGTGTACAACACTATGTGGGGAAAATCTATGTCTCGGTACAACATGGTGATCCTACAATTCTTATCCAAGTAGTCTGCCACTCTATGCACAAATTGGCTCAGCTGAGCCCTATGGTCTTCCACTAACTCTGGTGCATACTTGGATAAGCGAGTGAACTCCAGAGTGTACTCCTAAACCAATATATCACCCTACTTCAGATTTACAAACTCGGCCGCCTTTAATTCCCTTATCTCTCAAGGGAAGATCGGTCCAAAAAGGATGCATGAAACTCTTTCCAACCCATATGGTCTGCTCCCACTGCCCTACTATCTCTCCGTGTTTAACTATTCCTGATATTCCTACTGGATTTGAGCAACTCGAGTATGAACACTGTATCGCTATGCCCCTCGCTTAGCCCCGCTCTTTGGTTTCCAAATATGCACCACCCCTTTCAGCTGATAAGACGCCAAATCAACACACTCCCCATTTGTCACCCCCATAACCTGGGAGATCTTCAGAATCTCATCGACGTATTCATGCGGGTCCTCATCTACGTTTGACCCAAGGAACTTCAGCGGGTTCATTCTTAAGAAATCATTGACTCAAGCCACCACTGCATTTCCATTTTGCGGAACATACGCAACCGCCTGCTGATTGGCCTGAGCAGTCAAGGCTTGAGTGAGCATCTAAATAGCTGCTCGAGACTCAGCATGGATAACTGGCTCTAGTGCTTGGTGCTCCTGAACTGGTGGGGACTGCTAGTGACTGTTACCATTTCCATCCTCGTGGCCATCTCCGTTTCCATTCCTTGCACAATTCATTCTTCAGGGAGCCATGATTATGCAATCACAAATAGCACGAGTTAGAAGAATAGAGAGACATTTCATCGCACGACATAGATCATGAAAGAAGGAAATATTTCCTAAATGTTTCGTAGCCTCTTTGTCATAAGTGTGGTGCACTTCACACACATGAAAAAGACTCTACTTAACGCGGCTTTCAAACATCCTAGGACACTTCAAACCTATTTCTCTAATACAAAGTTTGTCATGACCAGAACGTAGACCCGAATCGTATCACGGGACAAGGAGCCTTGAGAGACTCCAAGTTGACCCATGGCATGATCATTCATCTAACTTCGTATCATTAAAGAAGAATACTTAACATAACAATATAGTGGAAGCATAAACATAACATAGATTGATAAGCGAAACCTACTAAATACATAACAATTGAGTACTACAAATAATCTGAAACCCTCTATCATATCAGATGGGTTGATGGGACAACATCCCAACTAACTCGGCAAAACTGAAAACTAAAAGGAACATCAATATCTGAAACATATGGTCCTCGAAGAATGAGGACTCACCAAGAAGCTGGACGCTAAACTTTGAGATGGACTACTATCCGTGCTAGATCTGAAGGTCGGAGCCTATATCATAAAATGATGCAACATAAAGTATGCGGTCAATACATGGAATGTACCGAGTATGCAATGTAAGTAAAAAATGGAAATTTAAAATACATAAAATATCATAAGAGATCACGAGAATGGGAAAACATGCTCATAACATAATTAGCATACGAAAACATAAGGCTCAAGGTTTTCAAAACATTCGTAAATCAGTCATAATCATAATCAGAAGAAAAAAACTTTATTGAACATGACTTGAGCCAAAGTGCATAATCATAAGAATGCATAAATCATGAGGAATAGTGGGAGATTCTTATAACCGACATACCGAGCACACATGGAGACCGACCTATAAATCCCTAGTCGAGAAGGTGTTCATACCTTTCCAATGGTAGAACCATGAAGGGAATGATATCACACATGAAAAGGTCTATTTGGGCAAGGGACAGTCACAAGGGAGGTCCCATCATGTCATATGGTGGCACGTAGTTTTGAGATTCGGGGCAAAACCTAGGCCCCAAACTTACTCGGTGTTAAATACTACTCCCAAAACATATATAGTGCTCATAGTATAATATGCATGAGATTCATGGACTAGTTAAATCATGATAATCATAATCATTCTTGTAAATACGTGAATTAGCCAAGAGGGTAAGGCCCGTGAGTCAGCCAAAAATATAGTTAGTAAATCATGAGGTTCATGCATGCTTGTAAATCATGTATAGATTTTAAAATCATAAATTCATAATGGGAATTTGAATAAATCCATATTATGACTCATAAATTATGATGGGTTTATGAATATTAACAATTGAAGTAAAGATCATAAATCGATTCATCATAGAACTTGCATAATTAGGCATAATTTAATAGAAATTGAATTCGATAAATTTATAATCGAATTGTTGTAAAATTAGATCATGATTCATAAAATATGGTGTAAAACATGAGAAGTAATAACCCATGGATAGATCATTAGAATTCCACAAGATTTAAGATAAAACCCCATAAGATTTACCCTCATAAGATTTTTAACAAAACTTCATGAATTAGGAGAGATTGGGAATGGGTGTGAACGAAAACACACATTCATAACCTTACATACCTATTATGGTCGATCTAACACTTCCTTGAATGCCCAAGAAGGAACTGAAGAATGACTTTGAAGGATTGCCTTGATCACCTCTTCTAGAATTATCACTCTTTGTATGCATGAATATCAAAATGGCCTAAAATGAATCCTAACCCCTTTTAAAATTCATTATTCATAACTCAAAATGACATAGTTTAGGCCTTAGGATCTTAGGAATTGCGGAAAAACCCTTACTAAATTCGTTAAATATTCATATCAGATGGTCCCAACGAGGGACCTAACGACTCGTCTCAAGGGCCACGACTCGTGGAGTCGTCTGCTAGGCTCGCTTCTTCTAAGTCTTTCTATCCTGTAATGGAAGACATAACGACATGTCACCTGGTGACCATGACTCGTGGTCACCGTCCGTGATGTAAAATTTCACAGATCCTAAAAATTCTTCACTACTTGGGAATGACCATAACTCGCGGGGTCCTCCCATTAAGTCCACTGTCTCTTTTCTCCACTTTACTCAAACACCACTCCATATGACTGACCTAACGAGTCATGGCACGACCCCGACTCGTGGTCACGCCCGTGGGGATCTTATTTCCCAAACATTGATTTCATCCTTTGGGCCACATCACGAGTCACATCACTACTCGTGGCTACTCTTCATGGGTCACCTCACGACCTGTTCTATGCCTGATGCCATATTTTAAGTTTTTCTCACTTCAACTCCCGGGTCTGATCTTTTGGCTGAGAGTATAACAAAGTCACCCCAAAATAGCTGGGACTCAAAATCAACCTCATAGTCCATAATGACAAAATCAGCCGAAAATATTAAGGACTCTACCTTCACTAGAACATCATATAGAATTCCCACCGAATTTTTCACTATGCGATCTGCTATCAAAAGTTGCATTATAGTCAGTTTGGGGGCTCCCAAACACTGCTAATGGCATCAAGTTAATACTAGCACCCATATCACATAGTGCTTTAACAAAATTAAAGGCTCCAATAGTGCATGGTATGGTGAAAGTTCCAGGGTCTTCCTTTTTCTAAACAAGAGAAAGGGAAGCTATTGCATAATGGCGGTGCTAATTATCTTTAGGTTCAAAGATTACGATCCTCTTTCTAGTGACAAGGTCCTTCATGAATTTAGCATAGCCGACATCTCAGCCAAGTGACCTGGACTAATGGGATGTTTATAGATATTTGTTTCAACATGGAAATGAATTTGTTATACTTCCTATCTTCAACCTTTTTCAACCTCGAAAAAGGGGAGGAGGTGTAGGATAGGTGTGGATCTTTACGGTACCTTTTCCTTCTCTTTGCTAGATCTATGCTCCTTTTCATTACTAAGAGTGGTCTTCTCTATTGAATCATCAACCAAAGTCTGATCCTCGGAATCTTCCATCCTACCATCATCAATCACTAAGGGCTCTACTATCTCATCAATCACAATCAGTCTTGGAGGATCAACTGTCGCTTTCCCACTCCTAGTAGTGACGACCATGCAATGACCGTCATTTTTAGATTTTTGAACAGCTTTGTTGGGAAGCACATGCCCTTCTGCCTTTTTAGTTCATAGCAACAACATCTGACTAAGCTGCTGCTCAATCTACTTAATGGCAATGGCATGTGATTCCACCTTTTGGTTCATCCTAACAATATCACCGCGGAGTTCTTTGAAATGGCCATCTCTGCCGCCTCTATCTCAAGCACTTTAGACAACATGTCTTCTACCCTTGAACCACTGGAATCTGGCTCACGGTTCCTTGGAGGAACATATAGACCGCTTCTGTCATTCTTGTACTCCTCACATTTTTTCCAGTCTCCATTGTCTGTGTATTTTCCTCGGTTGTAATTGTTATCTTTGTAGTAGTTCGACCTTTGTTCCTCGACTCCAAAACCAAGAGTTCTGGTAAGTTTCGTGGTCTGGAAACCCGCCCCTTGACGGCCCAGATAATTTTCTGCTCTTCAAATTCTGATTCACCTCCATCATTTCTCAGGGCCTTGCCCTGAGAACTCACAACATTCACCTTTCAGCACCGTCTCCCCATCAAATGCTTCACAAGCATACCTATTGTGCTCTTTATTCAAAGAATATCTTGATCTCACTCTTCACCCTTCCTTCTCTATTCCACAGACATACCTACTGCATGAGTACTAGCCAGAGCCTCTGACTCTCTTATGTGCCATGTGCGGTTGGTTTTAGTGATTCTGTCAAATACCTCACTGTTCCGCAAGCATAAGTGTGACTCATGAATGTTCCGCCGCACACGGTATCAACCACCTCATTGATGTTAGCATTGAGAGACCTATAGAAGAACTCTAACAATGTATGATCTGGGATCTTGTGGTTGGGCACCTTTTGAGCTTCTCATTGAACCAAAACCATGTCTCATGAAGTTCCTCTAATTTAATCACTAAAGTTGTATATGTTATCTTTCACTCGCAAAGCTCTAGAAGGTGGGAAGAACCTTGAAGAAAAGATCTTTCAACTCCTCCATCTAGTGATAGAATCATTGGGCAGTTCAGCCAACTAGAGCGTTGCCTCACTCCCTAATGAAAAGGAAATAACTCAATCGTATTCGTCCCGACTCACTGTTGTTTGCATGCTTTGCGTATACCCATAATATTAGTCAAGTGAGTATGTGCATCATCAGTTGCATGACCCGCAAATATCCCCTTCATGTTGAGCAATTGGATCATAGCACTGGTAATTTCAAAATTTTCCCTAGCAGGCAAAGGGGGAGGCGCAATAGCTTCTGTCACCGACATCAATAATATCAACATCGTCATCATCATCGGAGTACCGATGCCTCTCTGCTGGTCTAGACCTTTGTTCCTTCTAGATCGTTCGTTCGGCAGCTAGGCGTTGCTCTTCAGCAACCCTTGTTAACTCTCTATCTCTTCCCCGAGCTTGTTCCTCAGCTCCACTATCCTGGTTGTAGCCCCTGCTCCACCTGCCTCTTGCTCCCGTATGTTGGCCATTCTCCTCAAATTTCACAATGTTTCAATTTGAACCAGGGATTTTCCTTGGCTCCTAGTACTGTGCAAGCACAAACCTAAGACCTGTTAAAACAAAAATAGCAAAAGAAAATAAAAAAAGGAAATAAGGACCAACAGTAAAGCAAACACAATTAGCAAAAGCCTTAGCCGTATTCCCTCACAACGGCGCCAAAATTTGATTTCGCCCAAATTACACCTCGTAAATGAGATATAAAGCAATTGATGTAAAACATAGAAACCAAACAAGGTTGGGGTCAAATCCACGAAATATGATGAGAACTTAAGTGAATGCCTTTAGCTAATACTATCGGCTTACTTATTTCCTATGGGGGAAGGTTTGAAACATAAGTAATAAACCAGAGTAAATACTAGTAGATGTTTAAATTAATTTCAGTTGTATTCAATCAATAAAGTGACTAGGATTTGTTCCCATGACTTCATAACCACAAGGCTTTTACACTAGTGATCTATTCAAGTGTTTAGCATGCAATATTGGTAAGTTAAATTCACCTAAATGGTTGATCCCCTATCTAGATCATTATCACCATGCAACTTGGTCCGTACATGAGTGCATTCTTAATTAACCCTTACCCTTGATATCAAATTAACAATTCCCGGACAAGGTCAAGCTATTAGATGAGGGTTGATAGCCTCAAAATTTCGTTGTTAGTCACTTTTCCCATTCACTACCCCTTGATTCGGTGAATAAGAATAAGGCAATTTCCACGTTTCCAACCGTTCAAAAGCAATTAAAACGAAGGGAAAAACAATACATGCATAAACCCCATTCAAGATTCACTAAGTATATTACCTATGTGTGTTAATTCATCATTGTTCCCACAACCCTAGTTATAAGTTTAGTTACTCATGCTTTTATGATCACAACCATAAAATAAAGGAGAAATCATAATTTTAACTTACAAAGATTCGTAGAAGAAAACCACTTGAATTGAATAACAACTACCAAGATCGATGAACAAAAACTTCAATGTTGTTTACTTCTCAAAATCAAGAACAAAATTATGAACTTTGTTTCTTGAACAAGAATGATTGTTATAAAACACCAAAATCCATGTGAAAAATAGTAAAATAAACTAATTCTCAAAAATAAACCTAAATAATGGCTTATAGTGCCAAACAAAACTTTTTGTAACTAAAATGAAATTTAGGTCGGTAGTTGTAACGAGCCAAGTAATGACTCGTTGGGTCTCCTAATGAGTCGTGGCTAAGATCCTCAAATCATCCTCAACAAACTATCTAGTATTGACAAGGGTCCCCTAACGACTTACAAGTCGGGCACGAGTCGTTAGGTCCCTCGTGGCCATGGATCAACAAATCCTCCAGTGTACCTGACGATTGATAACAGTATCTCATGACGAGTCATCACTTCACCTGACAACTCGTGATGTCTTTCGTTGTCTTCCCTGAGCATTTTTACAAAACTTTTCTTCCCGCCCGCAATTGGCATAACGACTCATACTGCATTTAACGAGCTATTTTTTCAAATTGTTAACTACACTGGTTATACATCATCTCAATAAAACACCTGATCTTTTCCACGAATCTAGGAACGAGTTGTCCACTTGGAAGAGGACTCGTGCCTTGACTACTACCGCATTTTGGTCCAAATTTGCCTTACTTTGCCCATTTCACATTCCAAAAACTAATTTCCTATAACACTTAACACCAACACATCATATCTACCTAAATATACAAACACGGCATGATTTATTGGTTTTAAGCATCGAAAGTGTCATAAAGTTACGACATATCAGTGGCACTAGGGTTGCAAAATGAAGTGGGTGGTAGCTTTTTAGGTGAATTTCCTACGTTAGTAATCTTATAGCTTTTTATGCTCACATCTTATCGTATAGGTCATTTCAGAGAACCACCATCCGTTAGCCATTTGATAGACTATGTGATGTCTATAGAATGATCTTATCAACAGTTAAACATAGCCAACGCCTGGCAACTCATATGGATGCCAACGTATATGTTGCCTAGAAAGGCTAAGTCTAATTACACTCCGCCATGGGGCGATGATTGGACTACAAGAGCTCAAATTGCACAGATACGCTTATAGGAGCCCAAATGGGTCAGATAAAGTTACAGGAGCCCGTGACGACTAAGATACAGTTAAAGGAGTCCAGATTTTAATATAGTTACAGGAGCCAAGATGGCTCAGATACAATTACAGGAGCCCAAATGGCTTAGATACGCTATAGGAGCCCGTGATAGCTCGACACGTGATAGAAGTCAAGAAGGCTCGGGCAGTCTCCACAGATTGAGTATACCTTAGCTACAACTTACTACAATGTTACAGTGATACAGATAGGTGTGTGTGTAGAATGCTTTGCACTTTCTAGGCTCATGAGGACCCAGGAATGCTTTTCGTGTTGTTTGTACCTTCCAAGCTTATGGGGGCCAGCTTAGTTCTTGTTTGTATATTTTCCTGCTAGTTACAATTCATGTTTGTGAGATTGTTCTAATTAACTTCTAGCCCTTGCTGCTAATTACATTCAGTTCCGCAATCAGCTTCTATTCAATTTATTATTATTTCCTTACATATTCGATACATCTTGTATTGATGCTCATGCCTGGAGCCGCATACTTGTCTACAAGTTCAGACAAATAGGCTTAAGATCTCCTTTACTAGTCATACAGACCCTGCAGATTGGCCAGCTCCTTCCTCTAGAGTTGCCACATATATTAGAGGTTTTCCGCTTCATATGCAGGTTTTTGCAGTCAAAATTGCTCCAACAATATTTTACTCCTTAGCGGCTTGCGCATCATCGTTGGGTTAGACATGCATTGTTGGCCGTGTGGGGCATAATAGTGTTCTTTCTAGTAGCCTTGTTGGCTTGTATATATGTGAATATATGCCTTCCTTCTCTTGCTATGATTTAGATATCATGATGGTCTTGTTGGCACGCATAGGATGATGTTACCATTGCAACTATTGGGTTAGCAGTTTTTGCATAGGTATATAATTTGCAAGTGGCTTTACAACATTTTGATGCTTAAAACTAGGAAAAAATAGAATGGATCAGGTATATTTATATGATATGAGGTGGTTTTACTTTTTTAGGAAAATAGGTGTTGAAAAATGTGAAAAAGTTGCAGAAAATCGCCCAAGTACTTATCTCAGTACGAGTTGTACCAAGATCATGAGCGGGTATTGAGACTCGTGGAAAATCTAAAAAGATCGAACCTGCCAAAGGCCAAGTACGACTTCGCATGAGTCGCACCACGCTGGTACGAGCCATGGGACCAGAGTCAGGGAGTACTGTGAGATATTGCACAATGGAAGTCTTCTACCACAGGTAGTACCTACGAATCCATAGCATCTATCTACGAACTTCACCAGAAGCCGTGGGAAGCTTCAGTGAATTTTCAGATTTGGTAGTTCTCATGATAATGGCTGTTGTTATATTATAGGAGCAAGGTACGAGGCATACCAAGACACTCGTAGAAATCTTCGAAACTTGCCAAAGTTCTTCATAGCCAAACCACAACTGGATTGTACCACTCGTGATCAGTGTTACGAGTCGTAATTTATGCCAACACTTAGCCAATTGTGCAGAAGCCAAGGAATGTATTTAGAGCACATGACTTGTACAATCCTATTACGAGTCGTATGATGAGTCATAGGATGTGTCAGTGCCAGATTTGGTTATTTCCCTGTTAACTTAGGAAAAGGATTTTATTATCTGTATAAATACTCTTCATGTTTCTTTTAGGTCATAGACGGTCAGAATTAGTTAGAGTTGATTGTTATCAAGTTTGTAAGTTGTTTCTGACAACATTGGAGAGCAATTCTTAAGAATTAAAACTTGGATTTCTCAATTGTTCTTGAGTTTGTTCATCATATTTTCTTGGAATATTCACAGCAGGTTTTCTTTCAATCATCGTTGCAAGTATTTAATTATGTATTTTTCTATGAATACTAATCATAATATTACAATCATGAGAGGTTAAAAACCTCCACAACCAAGGTTGTGGGAACCATGGTGGATTAACGAACTAGGGTTACACAAAGTGATTCGAAACCTATGCTAAACGCTTGTATTGTATTCTCTTCATCTTTAATGTTTCTTAACGAAGCGCAACGTTATGAATTTCCCGAATTCTTTACTTGCTTGAACATATAGAGGTAGAGATTATGAAAAGAGAATTACAACAAAGCCTTGATTTTTATGATCAATTTATAACTTGAGCTGCGGTTGCAGGATTGTTAATTTGGAATAAATTGATAACAATTCAATTGAAATCTCTCATGCGACCTAACCCGATGATTGATTATAGTCATCCAATAGGGATGAACTAGTTGTTCGGATGAATCCTAGTTACCGCTCTACAAGTAAGCATGGGGGATTGATGACAAGTGTAACCCGACGTAGTTATGAAACCATGGGGAACACTTACCCTAGTTAATTGCAAATCTTTATTAACAACAGCTGATTTTTACTCTTGTTTTACAAATATTTTTCTATAAACCCCCAATTTGGAGATAATAAGACCAAAAGTTTAAATAACGGCTATTAGTCTAGTTCTTACCATATTCCCCTCGCTCGCTCTATCCCAACCTCTTAGCTGAGTTCTTTATTGACAATGTCCGCTTCATACTATGTCATTTGTTGGTACAGTTAGATCATAAGGTATTATGGGCTCTGAAAAATCTGAACTTAGATTGGAATGAAGTAGCCAAGTTGAGAATCGACTAGCTCAATGAGTTAGATGAATTTTGGCTTCGATCTTATGAGAGTGCGGCCATTTATAAAAAAGAATGAATATCTATCATGATAGGAAGATTACAGAGAGGGAGTTCAATCCTAGTGATCTAGTCTTACTGTTGAATTCAAGGTTCCATTTGCATCCTGAAAAAATGAAATCTAGGTGGATGGGACCATATAGAGTGGTGAATGTGTCATCATCTCGGTGAAATGGAGAGCTTGAAAAATAAATATGGTAAAAGTTTAAAGGTGAAATGGGCAAAGGATTAAAGTTGTATCTGGGAGACATTGAGGAGATAAGGGAATTAAAGGGTGTACCTTGATGACGCCTGAAGAATCATGAAAGTTACATTGTGTCGCGGTGTTAAATCAAGTGCCGTATGGGAGGAAATCCATGGAAGGTAAATTTGAGTAGCCACATGTATGACTCTTTTTCCCTCGTGTTATTATACTCTATGCTTTTTGGGATGAAGCATGCTTTTCAAAAAGGGAGGGGGCTGTACTTATATTTTTGGGAATTTTATATTTGTCCGAGGATTTTTCTTGCGTGTTTTCTTTTTCCCTCAGGCATGTTATCTAGTAGAAAAACTATGTTTAGGATGTTTTTGTTTAATTAGAAAGTAGCTTAGGATTACTCAGCCAATACAATGCACTAGATTTGAAGTTTTGAAAACTTGACTTTTTAAAATTTTTGATGGTTAGCTGTGTACATGTTGATTACAAAATATTAGTTCTGCGGATCTTTTTGTGTAATTTAGTGTATTAGCATGAGTATTTATAGTTGGCCATGTATGAACCAGACAGGTAGAATTAATGCAAAAAATGTACCATGAGCGACCGAGGATCAAATAACAAATTCAATACCGTGCAGAGGATCTAACTTGCTCGGTTGGTCTTTATAAATGTTTTAGAATGTTTGGTTAGGAAAGAATCATAGGTCCTTTTTGTTTATCCCATTTTAGCTTAAATTTCCATACCAAATGATATGATTCCTTGATCCCGATTTTGAGCCTTAAATGGGCCATTTTTTTGATTAATCGATTAACCTTATCATTTTTTACAATGAACCTGTTCTAGCCCTGATCCCTCCTTAGACATTGTGAACCTCAACCCAGGAAATGTGTTTAGGTTGGCCAAAGTAGTCATGCATAGATTATGAGGAGGTGAAAAGGAAAAGAAAAGAAAAAGGGGTTAAAATGAGGTGTGGTGTCACAAGAAAGGAAGAAAAAAGAGCTAAAAGAAAAAATATTGAAAATAAAATTCATAAGAGAAAAATGAATGAAAAGTTGAAAATAAATCACACCTATACAATGCATAAAAATGGAGAAGAGGGAGGGAAAAAAGTTGAAAAAACGGAGAAGGGTGAAATAAGTAAAAAGTGGAGCCATATGTATGTAGCGCCAAGGAGGATTGGTCACTAAAATCCCATATTTACCATACCTGGCCTGAAGTTCCTGTATTAAAGCCTAATAAAGTCCTATAGTGATCCTAGCCTGACTTTCCAAAGAGCTAAAGTAGAGAAAATAAGGGCAAGCCTATGGCATTTGATGTGTAGTATATGGAACTTTCCGTGAGAGGAGAGTCTTACTTATTTAGTCCCAAGTTTCATATTTTTATATATCTGTGAGTTGGAGACTTCATTCGTTATGAGGGTACATAGGTTGTGTTTTAGTCTACTAGTCGTGTATGTGAAAAGCATTGGTAATAACTTGATTCTCTGCTAATAACTAGATGATATATCTTGATCCCTGTTTATCATGGTTTGTGGTCACTTGATGTGCATATGCTGATTTTGTTTACTTGAAGAAGGGTCAAAAGTCGCTTATGTTTCAGAAAATTTTGATCGGCGTTGGTTGTAGTATCCTAGG
This sequence comes from Datura stramonium, assembly GCA_018107945.1. NCBI lineage: Eukaryota > Viridiplantae > Streptophyta > Magnoliopsida > Solanales > Solanaceae > Datura > Datura stramonium. Next base: position 211,473 of record JACEIK010001858.1, read on the forward strand.
CTTATTTTCTAGTTAAGTGTGGTTTTTAGTTCTTGTTTTCCTTGCCTGAGGACATGCAAAAGTCTTAAGTTGAGGGTGTTGATGTGCTGTGAGCTTACAGCACTTCGACGCTAAAGTAGAAAAATAGTATGGACTTTGTTTATACGTATATAAGGTGCTTTACTTTGTTTTTAGGGAAAATAGGTGTTGGAACAAAAATGTGCAAAAGTTGTAGAAAATCAGCCAGGTACTCATCTCAGTTCTAGCCATACCAAGATTGTAATGCAGTCGTATCGAGACTTGTGGAAATGCTCGTATCATCGAACTCAAATTAAAGGCCAAGTCAACTCTCGCGACGAGTCGTAATCGAGTCGTGGAATACTTCAGAGATATTTGCACAATAGAAGTCGCTTGATACAGGTAGTATGTTAAACCCCAGAAGCCCAAAGATCAAACCCCGAAGTTGAAACGGAGAAAAACATAAAATCTAACATCAAAGTACGTAACGGGTCATGATGTAACCCGTGAAGACCAGCCACGAGTCGTGATGTGACTCATGGTGATGCCAAAGAGATGAATTTGATGTTTTGGAAATGAGATACCTACGGGCGTGACCACGAGTCGTGGCAGGCCCCACGACTCATTAGGTCAGTCATGGGTAGGACTGATTGAGGAAAGAGGAAAAGGATGGCAAGGGGACTTAATAGAAGGACCCCACAAAGCTGTGGTCAGTCACCACAATTCGTGGGATGAGTCGCACTGCTAAGCAAAATTTTTATTGAGACTAAGGAGTGAACATACGTAGTGACCACGAGTCATGGTCACACAGTAATGGATCGTTAAGTCATGTGATGAGCACAGAGACCTCGACTCTGATGACTCTAGAGTCATGGCCCATGATGACGAGTCGTTAGGTCCCTCGTGGGGACCAACTGGCAGTTATTTACTGCGAATTTAGTAAGGATTTTTCCAATCTTCTAAGATCATTAGGCCTAAACTACGTTGTTTTGAGTTATGAATGATGAATTTAAAAGGGGTTAACTTCATTTTAGGCCATTAACATTCATGCATGGGTTGCAGAAGGCTAGAGAGGGTGATCAAGCTTTAGTGTTCTTCAATTCTCTTCAATTCCTATTGGTCATTTAAGGAAGTGTAAGAATCAGCTACCAACAGGTATGTAAGATTATGAATGGGTGTTTTCATTCACACCCAACCCCAATCTCTCCATAATTCATGAAATTCTATTGAATATTTTATGGGGTTTATCCCAATTCTATGATCCATCCATGGGTTAATTTCCTTCATGTATCAAGTTATATTCTATGAATCATGGGCAGATTTTACAACTATTTCACTTATGAAATATGGATTTAAATCTCTACAAAACTATGACCAATTATGCATGTTTTATGGAAGTTCAAAGTTATGATTCTATTGACGTTGATGTTCATTAACCCATTATGATTTATGACTCATGATATGATTTCTCTCAAATGATCATCATGAATTTATGAATATCAAGTATATGCATGTTTTACAAGTATGCATGAACCTGATGATTTACTAATTATGTTTTTGGCCGACTCACAGGCCTTACCCTCATGGCTAGTTCACGTATTTACAAGCATGCTTATGATTATCATAATTTAACTAGCCCATGAATCTCGTACATTTTATACTATGAGCACTATATATGTTTTGGGAGTAGTATTTAACACTTAGTAGGTTCAGGGCCCAAGTTTTTCCCTGACTCTCAGAACTACGTGCCACCAGGATGCGATGGAACCTCCCTTGTGATTGTTTTTCCATTGCCCAAATGGGCCCTTCTCATGTATGATCACGCCCTTCATGGTTCTACCCATGGAAAGGAACGAACACCCTCCTGACTAGGATTTACAGGTCGGTCTCTATGTGTGCTCATATGGGGTATGTCGGTTATAAGAATCTCCCATTGTTCCACATGTTTTATGCATTTTAATGTTTATGTTAATTTTGGACGAGTTATGATTTATAAAGTTTCTCTTACGACTATGGTATTGAATGGATTACGAATAATTTTAAACCTTGGAGCCTTACGTTATCGTAGATAGTTATGGTATGAGCATGTTGTCCCACTCTTATGATCTCTATGAGCTTATGTATTTTTAAATGTCCATTTTTACTTATCTGCATACTTCGATATACATTCCACGCACTGATTGCATACTCTATGTTGTATCATTTCATGATACATGACCCGACTCTCAGTATCAGCTCCGTTTGTAGCCAGTAATTAGAGTTAGTATCTTATATATTGTTAGTGAGTCCTCACCTCCTAAGGTATATACTTGTCCACTTCCTCTAAGTATTTTCTAAATTTCCTTCAACTTTGTTGAGTTAGTTAGGGTAACGGTCCCATCAACTCGTCATGTTTAAAGGCTTTTTAGACAAAGGATGTATTCAACTTCAGATTATGTATTATGTTGTTATGTTTAATTTAGACTTTCGCTAAGTTTTTCATGTTGATTCTTTAGTCTTATTGGATGAGTTAGATGTATGTTCATGACATGGGTCGACTCGTAGTCTCTGTGGCTCCTTGTTCGATGTTGCGATCTTGGCCTGCTTCGTCGTGACAAACTTGGCATCAGAGCCATAGATGTGAAGTGTTCTAGGATGTCCGAAAGCCACGTTAAGTAGAGTCTATTTCATGGGTGTGAAATGCACCACATTTAAGATGAAGAGGCCACGCAGACGTTTAGGAAATGTTCTCTTTCATGATCTATGTCGTAGATGAAATATCTCCCTATCCTCCTAATTCGTGCTATTCGCATTGTAGAATCATGATCACTGAAGAATGAATGGTTGGAGGAATTTAAACGGAGATAGCCATGAGGATAGCAGCGGTAACGGGAACTAGGAAGCCCTACCAGCTTAGATGAGGCACCGGAGCCGCTGCCGATGCCGAGTTTTGGGCAGCTATTCGCATGCTCATGCAAGCCTTGACCGCTCAGGACAATCAGGCGATTGTACATGTTCCGCAAAATGCCAATGCAACGGCAGCCGGAGTCAGGGATTTCCTGAGGATGAACTCGCCGTAGTTCCTGTTGGGTCAGTGGCAGATGAGGACCCGCATGAATTCATCAATGAGATTCTCAAGATCACCTGTGCGGGAGTTGACAAATGGGGAGTGCATTGATTTGGCCTCTCTTATTAGTTGAAAGGGGTCATGCATATTTGGTTTAAACAATGGAGAGATAGTAGGGCAGTAGGAGCAGTCTCTATAGGTTGGGAAGAGTTTCATGCAAACTTTTTGATTGGTTCTTCCCTTTGAGAGATGAGAGAATTGAAGGCGGACGAGTTTGTAAATCTGAAGTAGAGTAATATGTCGGTTCAGGAGCATGTCTAGTTCACCCATTATCCAAGTATGCACCAGAGTTAGTGGAAAACCATATGGCTCAGGTGAGCCGATTTGTGCATGGAGTGGAGGACTACTTTGGATAAGGACTCGTAGGATTGCTATGCCGCATCAAGACATAGATTTTCCCTCCATGTTGTTGCATGCCCAAGCCGGATGGAGGAAGTATATCGAAGGCAGAGAGAGGATAAGAGGTCCAGACAAACAATTGCGGATTTCTAAGCCTAGATCGGGGGGCGAACCGTACAGTTAGCCTCATCATAGGTCTTTTTTCCCCCAGCATCATCATCAGCTAATACACCATCTAGATCACGAGGGGATCGGAGAAGCAGGGCTTCAAATTCGAGGGGCCGGGGTAGCATGCAGATAGAGCGCACTTTCCTAGCTTGTGCAAGGTATGGCAGGAATCATCCAGGGAGGTATATAGTTGGCTTAGACGCTTGTTTTGGATGTGGCAAACCTGGATCTGCACTAAGGAATTTCGGCTAGATTAGTAGGCGGAGAAGCCCGTATGCCATTCGCTAGTTTAGCCTCTCTAGCAGCACGTCCCCAGCAGGGCGCCTGACTACTTCAGCGCTACCGATCAGCTCCAGAAAAGGTTCTATGCCCTTGCGACCCGTTAGTAGCAGGAGATTTCACTGGATGTGGTAACTAGTATGTTACAGTGTTTCACCTTGATGCTTATGCTTTGTTAGATCCAGGTGGTTACCTTTGTCTTTTGTGACACCTTATATTGCTAGTAGCTTTGGAGTCAGTCCTGAAACTCTAAAGGTTTTATGTACCATCTAGTTAGGGTTAAGGATGTTGAGTTTGAGACCCCGACTATCTAGTCAGTTTCGGTTGTGTGTGAGTACCCAAAAGTATTCCTTGATGATTTTACCTAGTGTCTTCCCTCGAGAGGAAAATTGAATTTGGTATTGACCTTCTTCCCGACGCGCAACCTATATCTATTCCTCCCTACATAATGGCTCCAGTCGAGCTTAAGAAGTTGAAAGAGCAGTTGAAGGACCTGTTAGATAAGGGTTTCATTAGACTGAGCAAGTCTCCCTGGAGTGCACCAGGCTTTTTTTTGTCTCAAAGAAAGATGGTTCTCTCAACATGTATATTAATTATCGGCAATTGAACAAAGTAACCTTCAAGAACGTATTACCCAAGATTGATGATTTATGTGACCAGCTTCAAGGTGCCATGCTTTCTCAAAGATAGATCAAATCCGTATCTTAGAGTCTGGGAGTTACACCTCGAAGACAGCCTTCAAGACGCGGTATAGTCATTATGAGTTTGTAGTTATGTCTTTTGGACTAACGAATGCTCCTGCAGCTTTTATGGACTTGATGAACATGGTGTTCAAGCCATACTTGGATATGTTCGTGATTGCGTTTATTGATGACATTCTCTTGAATTCTCGAGCGAGGAGGAGCATGCCACTCATTTGAGGGCGGTGTTACAAACTCTCAAGGACGCTTCAATTATATGCCAAATTAAGCAAGTGCGAGTTTTGGTTGAACTCAGTGGCATTTTTGGGCAATGTGGTATCAAGTGAGGGGCATAAGCAGGTGGATTCCCAAAATAGAAGCGGTGAAGAAATTGAAGGGCCCAGACTGGTGAATCCTTTAAATATTAAGAGCTTTTTTGGGTCTAGCGGGTCGCTATTAGAGATTTGTTGAAGGTTTCTCATCGATTGCAGCACCTGACCAAATTGACCTAGAAGAAGGTGAAATTTCAAATGGTCGGAGGCGTGTGAGAAGAGCTTCAAAGAGATGAAGACCGACTTACTTCGGCACCAGTGTTAACTCTACGGGAGGGCATCACATGGGTTTGTGGTGTATTGGATGCTTCAAGGATCGAACTTGGATTTGTGTTGACGTAGCTACAAAATTTATAGCATATGCCTCTAGACAGCTGAAAGTTCAAGAGAAAAATTACCTGAGCTATGATCTTGAATTGGCCATAGTGGTATTCGCCTTGAAGATATGGTGGCATTACTTGTATGGGGTCCACAAAGATGTGTTTACTTAATTCATAAGAGTTTACAATATGTGTTTACACGTATGATCTCAATCGTTGACAAAGAAGGTGCTTGCAACGCCAAGGACTACGATATGAGTGTCCTTTACCATCCGAGTAAAGCCAATGTAGTAGCAGACGCACTTAGTAGACTCTCTATGGAGAGTGTGTCCCATGTAGATGAGGGAAAGAAGGAGCTGGTAAAGGATGTGCATCGACTCACAAGGTTGGGAGTTAGGATGGTTGACTCACCGATGTCGCATTATTGTTCAAAATGGATCAATTGTCCTTAGTGACTAATGTAAAAGCTAGGCAAGAGGAGGACCTGATTTTTGTAAGGTTAAAGGAAGCTGTTAAAAATCATAAGGTGGAGGTCTTTTCCTAAGGGGAGATGGTGTTCTTGGGACTAGGGTCGCCTATGTATTTCGGATGTTGATTATTTGAGGAGATGATAAGCTGCACAAGGCCTGCGGATCTTGGGTATTCTATCCATCCCGGTGCCTCCAAGATGTACTGTATCTCTATGGGAAGTCTATTGGTGTAATGGAATGAAGAAGGACATCGCAAAATTCGTAGCTAAGTGCCCAAACTGCCAAAGAAGTAAAGGTCGAACAATTGCCAGACTGGGAGGTGTTCTTCAGATATCGCCCTTCCTACTTGGAAGTGGGAAGAAATTAATATGGACTTCATCACAGGTTTACCTCGTGATTGTCAACAATATGACTCCATTTGGGTTATGGTAGATAGGTTGACCAAGGCTGCCCACTTTCTACTGGTCAAAACCATGGATTCGGCAGAGGATTATGCCAAACTATAATCCAGAGCTGTTCGATTGCCCGGAGTGCCCTTATCCATCATTTCGTACAGAGGTACCCAATTTACCTCTCAATTTTGGAATTCGTTTCAAAAAAGGACTAGGTACTCAGGTTAAGCTCAGCACAACATTTCACCCACAAACGGATTGTCAAGAGGAGCGTGATAATCCATACTCTCGAGTAAATGTTGAGAGCATGTGTGATTGACTTCAAAGGTATGGGATGAGCACTTCGCTCTCTATCGAAGTTTTGCATAAATAACAGCCTATCATTCCATCATCCACATGGCCCCACTGGAGGCTCTATGGGTAGAGATGTAGATCACTCATTGGTTGGTTTGATGTTGGTGAAGCAGCGATGGTAGGACTAGATTCAGTTCATGAGGCTATGAAGAAGGTCCAATTGATAAGGGATGTGCTGGAACCACTCGTGAGTCACCAAAAGTCCTATGCTCCACACGAGAAGGAGAGAATTGGAATTTGAAGTTGACGATTGCGCTTGAAGGTGTCTCCTATGAACAAAGTGATGAGGCTAGGAAGGGGAATCTTAGTCCCCGCTATGTCACCCCGTACCGATTGGGGATACGTCTTTGCAAGGTAGCATAAGAATTGGAGTTTCCCTCGTACTAGCTTCACATCTTATATTCCACATGTATCGCTCTTAAAGAAGTGTTTGGGTCCATCTTTAGTCATCCCGGTGGACTGTGTTAGTGTGAATGACAGCCTTAGCAGGAGGAGGTTCCAGTGGAAATACTTATCGTCAAGTTCGAAGGCTAAGGAACAAGGAAGTAACTTCAATTAAAGTGTTATGGAGGAATCAACATGTTGAGGGAGCTACGTGGGAAGCCGAAGCGGATATGATGGCTAGATACCCACATTTATTCCCACTGGCTCGGCCCCAGTGTAATACCCGAAAGTGCGTAAGAATGGACCCGGAAGTTTAAAAGTTGAAAATCGCAGAAATTGGGAAAAGTTGCACAGATATGACCTAACGACTGCTGGGTGGTAGCAATCCACGGTCGTTGTATGCGGCCATTGGTTGGGGAAGGATGTGTGGCAGTGGAGGATAATGGATGACACAATGACTCGTTATTGAGAACAATGAGTCGTTGTCAGCAGGCGTTGGAAGAGGTGGGGTTCAGCAGGTGGCATACAATGTGCCTTCCAACGACTCATTGTGGGTTGTAACGAGTCGTTGTTACCGGTCGTTGTTTGGTGCAAGAATTTCCAAAGGTTGATGACGGATCAAGACCAAAAGGTGGTGAGGCTCGTGATATGAAGGTTCAACTTTGTGGGATGAGAAACAACGGGCGAAGTAACGGATCGTTGTTCCATAGACGAGTCATCCTCTCCGTCCGTTGGTCAGTTCCGAAAGTAAGCTGAAGCAGTAGTGCAAACCACGAGCGATAGAACGGGTCGTGATTAGCTCTAACGACCTATTGGTTCCATCTGTTAGTTCAACCCGACCAGTTTTCAGGGCAGATTCATTAAAGGCATTTTCAAATTTTCCACTCTATGAGACCCTAAAATACGTCGTTTTATCTTATGAAAGGTGGGTTTTTAGGGGGATAATTTATTCTATGTCCCCATTCATGCATGCAAGAACATAGAGAGGTAATCTAAGGTGATTCAAGGCTCTTCTTTAATCCTTCCCCCCCTTCTTGGGCAATCAAGGGAAGTTAAGAACTAGTTATTCTCAGGTATGTAAGGCTATTAATGGGTATTTATTCCACACCCATGCCCATCCTCTATGATTTTTACAAAATTTATAAAAAAATCATGGGGTTTCGAAGATGATTTTTCTATAAAAGTCTAATGATTTGATAATGGGTTTTGTGATTTTAGAATCTCATCATAATCTATGGGTTTTGGATTAGTTTTCATTATTTAAACCATTTATATTTTTATTGATTTTGATTTTTATGAAATTAAGCATAATTATGCATGATTTATGATGATTCAATTTATGATCTTCTTCAAATGATGATATTTACCAACCCAACATGCTTAATACTTGAATTATGGATTTATGCTATTACCCATCATGATTTACAAATATGTATGAACTTTTGAATCATGAATCATGTTTTGGTAGACTCACGGGCTTTATGTCATGGCTAGTTCACGTATGTACAAGAATGTTTATGATTATCATGATTTAACTAGCCCATGAATTCATGCATATTATAGTATGAGCACTATATATTTTTTGGGAGTAGTATCGAACACCGAGTAGGTTTGGGGCCTAGGTTCTGCCTTCCCACTTCATAAACTACGTGCCATTGTAGGTATGTTGGGACTTCCTATCGGACTGTCCCCGGCCAAATGTCCCTTTTCATGGTGATATCACACTTTCATGGTTCTATCCTTGGCAAGGTACGAACACCCTCATGACTAGGGTTACAAGTCGGGCTTCATGTGTGCTCATATGGGGTAAGGTTAGTTAAGAGAATCTCCAAAGGTTCCTTATGATTTATGTTATGATTATGTACTTTGCCTGTCATTTTTAAGTAAAGCTCTCTCCTTATGATTATGATTATATTTACATTATGACTGTTTTAAAAACTTTGGGCCTTATGACATGTTGTGAGATCAATGTAAGATTTGAGATGATATCTACTCTTTGCTATCATTTACGAGTTTTGTATATTTTAAATGTCCATTTGACTTACCTGTATACTTAGTACATTCCATGTACTGACCGCATACTTTCTATGTTGTATCGTTTCACATATAAGGACCTGACTCTCAGGCTCACCCTCCTCAGTAGCTCTTCCGAGTTCGCCATCAGCTTATTTGGTGAGTCCTCATCGAGGTGGCCATGGCGTTCACTTTATTGTTTCTCTTCAGTTTCAAGATCATAGGTTAGTTGGGGTGTTGTCCCATCTACCCGTCTTTCATGATTAGAGGCTTTCCAGACAATAAGTTGTATTCAGACGTCGTGTATGGATCATGTATTGTCTTTTCTTTGTTATTATGACATGTTTACGTTTTATCATGTTAAGTCTTCCGCTAATGTGAATGAATTAGATGTATGCTTATGCCATGAGTCGACCTGGGGTCTGGGCTTCGTCCCGTGTGTACAACTCGGGTGTACGTGTGGAATTATGACATCTCCATCTTGAGGTATCCATTTTCCAAAACCCTATTCAGTTTTAATGTTAAGTTCATGTGCCAAAGTTTCTTTTATGTATGGATGTGTGTATAATTCATGAATTTAGTTCAACTAATTAGTTTGAATCGGAGGTAGTCATCTGTCAGTTTTCGACTTAAATGATTAGTATTTGAATATAACAATTGCATTTCTCTACTTTTGTGTGTTTTCCAACATTCTAGGGATGACGTTCCAAGGGGTCGTGAGGTGACCTATGAAGAAACCCTGGAAGCCAAAAGATTAGACCCAGGAGTTGAAATGGAGAAAAACATAAAATCTAAGTATCAGGCATAGAACGGGTCATGAGGTGACCTATGAAGAGTGCTACAAGTCGTAATGTGACTCTTGGTGTGGCCCAAGAGATGAATTTGAAGTTTGGGAAATGAGATCCCCACGGGCGTGACCTCCAGTCGTGGTCAGGCCCCACGACTTGTTAGGGTTAGTCATGGGGAGAGTGGTGATTGAGAAAAGAGGAAAGGATGGAAGTGGACTCAATGGATTAAGGCCACGAGTCGAGGGTCAATCCCCATGATTTTTGGAGAATCGCATCTGCCAGGTAAAATTTAATTGAGACAAAGGAAGTGTAATATGACGGTGTGACCATGAGTCGTAGGTCACCAATAACAGATCGTTAAGTCACTCGTGATGAGCCCAGGAAACCTAACAAGCAGTGTACCTGACGGACTACTCCATAAGTCATGGCCCATGATGACGCAGTCATTAGGTCCCTGTATGGACCAACTGACAGTTATTTTCTTCGAATTTAGTAAGAGCTTTTTCATAATTCCTAAGATCATAAGGCCTAAACTACGTCATTTTGAGTTATGAATGATGACTTTAAAGGGGTTACTTAGGCTATTTACATTCATGCATGCAAAGGTAGAAGGCTAAAGAGGGTGATCAAGCTTAGTATTCTTCGATTTCTCTTTAATTCCTATTGGGTACGGCGAAGTGTAAGAATCAGCTGCCATCATGTATGTAGGCTATGAAATGGGTGTTTTCGTTTACACCCATGCTCAATCTCTCCCTAATTCATGAAATTCTATTTAATATTTTATGGGGTTTTATCCCAATTCTTATGATCCATCCATGGGTTAATTTCCTTCATGTATTAAGTTATATCCTATGAATCATGGTCAGGTTTTACAACTATCTCACTTATAAATTACAGATTTAAATCTCTACAAAACTATGCCCAATTATGCATGTTTTATGGAAGTTCAAGTTATGATTCTACTATGATGTTGATGTCTATTAACCCATTACGATTTATGACTCATGATATGATTTATCTCAAATGCTCATTATGAATTTATGAATATAAAGTATATGCATGTTTTACAAGTATGCATGAACCTTATGATTTACTAATTATGTTTTTGGCTGACTCACGGGTCTACTCCCTCATGGCTGGTTCATGTATTTATAAGCATGCTTATGATTATCATGATTTAACTAGCCCATGAATCTCGTGCATATTATACTATGAGCATTATATATGTTTTGTAGTAGTATTTAACACCGAGTAGGTTCAGGGCCCAGGTTTTGGCCTCCTGAATCTCAAAAAAAACTACATGCCATCGCAGGACATGATGGAACCTCAGACCGTTCCCATTTCCCCAAATGGGCCCTTTCATGTCTGATATCACGCCCTTCATGGTTCTACCCTTGGCAAGGAACGAACACCCTCCCGACTAGGGATTTATAGGTCGAGCTCCATGTATGCTCATATGGGGGTATGTCGCTATAAGAATCTCCCATTGTTCCGCATGTTTTATGCATTTTAATGTTTATGTTAATTTAGCTCGAGTGATGATTTATAAAGTTTCTCTTATGACTGTGGTATTGAATGGACTACGAATGATTTTAAAACCTTGAGCCTAGCATGTTATCGTATGATATTTATGGTATGAGCATGTTGTCCCACTCTTATGATATCTTATGAGCTTTGTGTATTTTTAAATGTCAATTTTTACTTTCTTGCATACTCGGTACATTCCACGCACTGATCGTATACTTTTGTTGTATCATTTCATGATACAGGATCCGACTCTCAAGCTTAGCCCTGTTTGTAGTCAGTAATCGTAGTTAGCATCTTACATTGTTGGTGAGTCTTCATCTCCCAAGGACTAGACTTATTCCGACTTCTATGTATTTTTAGTTTCGGGCTTTGTTGAGTTAGTTGGGGTCTTGTCCCATCAACTCGTCATGTTTAGAGGCTGCACAAAGGATGTATTTAGCTTCGAATTGTGTATTATATTTTTATGTTTAATTTAGATTTATTCTAAGTTTGTCATGTTGATTCTTCAGTCTTATTAGATGAGTTAGATGTGTGTTCATGCCATGGGTCGATTTGGAGTCTCTCGGGGCTCCTTGTCCCATGTTGCGATCTGCCCCATTTGGGTCGTGACATAGTACCTACGAATCATAGCATCTACTACGACCCATACCAGAGCCGGTGGGGAAGCTAAGTGATTTTTGGGCTTTGGTAGTTCTCATGATATGACAAGCCTACGAGCTATAGAGCAAGTAACGAGGCGTACCAAGACACCCGTAAAAATCTTCAGAAGATGCCAAAGTTCTCAGAGCCAAACCACAACTGGATTGTATGACTCGTTGGATCATGTTACGAGTCGACTAGATGCCAACACTTAGCCACTTGCGTGGCCAAGGAATGAACGAGACAAGGCGCGACCCCTATAATCCTATTAAGGGTCGTATGATAAGTTGCAGGATGTGTCAGCAACTATTTTGTTATTTCCTGTTAACTTAGAAAAAGGATTTTATTATCCGCATAAATACTTTCATGTTTCTTTTAGGTCGAGAAGGTCAAATTAGTTAGGAGTTGATTGTTATCATGTTTTAAAGTAGTTTTTGACAATATTGGAGAGCAATTCTTAAGAATAAAAACATGGATTTCTCAATTGTTCTTGAATTTGTTCATCATAATTTTTTGGAATATTCACAAATGTAGTTTTCTTTCAATCATCGTTGTAAACATTTAATTATGTGTTTGTCTATGATTACTAATCATAATCTTACAACCATGAGAGGCTAAAACATCCATAACTAGGAGCTGTGGGTACCATGATGGATTAACAAACTAGGTTACACAGAGTGATTCGAAACCAATGCTAAACGCTTGTATTGTATTTTCTTCATCTTTAATGTTTCTTAATGGTGTGAAACATTAAGACTTGCCTGGAATTCTTTACTTGTTTGAACCTAGAAAGGTAGATATTAGGAAAAGAGAATTACAACAAATTCTTGATTTTTATGATCATTGTATAACTTGAGCTACTGGGTCAGGATAGTTAATTTTGAAGAAATTTATAATCTGCTCACTTGAGATCAAGCCATGAGACCTAAACCCGGTGATTAAGTATAGTCATCAATAGGGATGAACCAGTCGTTTGGATGAACCTTAGTTATCAGTTCTACAAGTAGGCATTGGAATTTATCAAGAGTGTAAAACTCAAGTAGTATGAACCATGGAGAATACTTACCTAGTTAATTGCAAATATTATTAACAACAATTGATTTCTACGCTTGTTTTACAAATTTTTCTATAAACCCCCAATTTGGGAGATAACATACCAAAACCTTAAATATCAGCATTAGTCTAGTTTTTACCATATTCCTTATGGGTTTGACCCTAACTCTTTGTTGGGCTCTTTATTGACAACTTCTGATTCATACATTGTCCTGGAGTTTGAGTTTGATCATTATTCGTGTGTGATGTGGCCTTGTCATCCTAGAGCTATAATTTGAGTTGAGATATAGCTAGTTGTTTCTTTATTATACGCTGCTGGTATGCACTAGAAGTGTATATGTCCACCAGGTCACCAAAGGTCCAAAGGTGGCATTAGGTGCCGCTTATGCCTCCCAAGGTGCAAGGTGAAGCTTGGTATCAGAGAAACATCATATCCTAGGGAGTCTACAAGCCGTGTCTAGTAGAGTTTTTTTTATAAATGTGATGTGCACCACATATTATAAGTAGGAACCTATGAGGCATGATAGTATGGTTACCCCTCCTTCTTCTCATATCTTGCTATAGAGCCGACTTGTTTAGGGTTAAGTCCCCAAGCTTATATTGTTACGTTTGTCTACAGAGATGCCTGACGCAAGATAGACCTCAACTAGTAGAGAGTTGGATACAGTCAAGGGAGCGGGTACCAGTTGGGTGCCACAGTTGGGTACAACCCAGCCAGAGGGGGAAAGGGAGACATCTTCTCGATCACCCCAGTGTTGTTCGGGGCATAGGAACCTCCTAGGACAATAGAAGCACCGAAAACACTTCCAGTTCCTCCTACACCCTTAGACAAGGATGTTAGGAGTGTAGTATGTATGTTGGCTCAGATGATGGCTGGTCAGTGCAGCCAGTAGTACCTGTTGTTGTCGAGCCTACAGAGGGGCCCAAAATTTCAAGGGTTCGTTAGTTTCTTTCTTTGAGTCCTCCACAGTTTACAGGAACAGATTGTAGAGAGGACCCTTAAAACATTATACATCAGTTATAGAGGATATTCAGGGTCATGCATGCTTCATCAACAGAGTCAGTTCATATAGCAGTGTTCTAACTATGAAAGATAGCAATTCTGTGGTACGAGAGTTGGGAAAGGTCCATAGGAAGAGATGCACCTCCACCTACTTGGCCCAGTTTCTCTGAGGCCTTCATAGACCATTACTTGCCTCGATTGATTTGGCAGGCTAGAGTAGAGCAGTTCTTACATTTGGAGAAGGCAGGATGAGCAACTAAAAATACGCGTTGAGGTTTGATTCTTTGGCCAGATATGCCCCGGCATTTGTTTATACTATACCAGCCAGGGTACACCAGTTTATTATGGGGCATGCACCAGTTTTACGACCCGAGCCTAGTCCCGGATCTAGACATGAAATCTAGAATCATAAATGGCTCCAACTTGAACCATGGAATGAATAAGATAAATAAAGCTCAATAAATAATGCAGAAAACTAAATTCTGAAATAGTGGAAGCCTGGACACTTAATATATCTAAACAACGGAGTATCGAACGCTGAATTTGAAGCTAAATACATAACTATGTCTGATAAGCCTTTACATACTGATGAGATGATAGGACAAGACCCCAACTATCTCACTGAAGGACTGAAACTAAATGACGATAATAACAAGGCTAAATGAAGGTCCTCAATAGATGAGGACTCACCACCAAGACTAGATATGTTAAACTATGAGAACTAGCTAGCGGCGGGACTGAGCCTGAATGTCTAAGCCTATATGATGAAACGATACATCATAAAGTATGTGGTTAGTACTTGAAATGTACCGAGTATGCGAGGTAAGTAAAATAGCTTAGTAGTAAAATTGAAAATGTGTATATCATAATTCATTACATGATCATAAGATTCTGAGAGTAAGGCTTGCATGTTGTTAATTGAAAACATGATTAAACATAACCGAACCTCATAACTGAATCAAATGACCAAAAGTTGAAAACCGATAATCATAAGTACAACTGAATATTGGGTACCCAAAGTTGAAAACTGATAATCATAAGTACAACTGAATATTGGGTTAAACCTGTTGAAAATATAATATCATGACTGATGAACATGCATAACTAAAATTATGAGGTCATACACAGATCAAGTGGGCTTTCCGAAACTTTAACATGATTTAAATAGACTTGATAGTAGAAATCATGGACACATACATGGGTAATTCATAAACATCCTTAAATACTGGAAATCTAATCTTATTTGGGAGCATAAATCATAAATTCAACTTTTCACGAAACTAGCATAATTGGACATAAATCTTTGAAATAATAATTTGTAATTAAAATCATTATAAAACATGCCTATGAAACTTAAAATATCATTAGAAACATGAATAGAATTGACCCATGATAGAAACGTAGAGAATTTCATAAATTGGGTTAGAACCCCATGGAACCATGCACTTGAATTCATGCATTGAGAAAGGATTTGGGCATGAGAGTGAAGAGAAACTCTCATTCATAATCCTACATACCTGGGTAATATGGTTTTACACTCTTCCTTGAATGAGCAAGAGATTTGGGGAAGAAATTGAAGAATTCTAGGTTTGATCTCCTTAGGAATCCTCTATTCATGCATGCATGGGGAAGGAAAAGGCTAGAATAGATTAAACACTCTTAAAACCCTCCTAACTGAGCTTAAAACGATGTAGTTTAGGGCTTAGGAACTTAGGAATTACAAAATTGCCCTTACTAACTTCGCAGGAAATTACACACGGCCAGGAGTAATGACTCATCCAACGGGTCATCCTGAGATCCAATGGGTCGTTACTTTGCTAGATTTTCCAGGCTCAGGTCTTCAACCACGACTGGGCAGGACGGGTTATTACTTGTCCCAATGACTCCTCATTTTCACTCATTATCACCATTACCCGCAACTACCTACCTTCTGGAATTCTTCACAATGGGTTCATATCACGGCTCGTTACACTTACCAATGAGTCGTTCCATGGCTTGTCGGTCCGGGACCAGCTGACTAATAGTCTCACCAGGACAGGAACCCACGATCCGTTAAAGCTTCCCATGACTCATACAATGAGTCATCCTAAGGTAATTTTCTAACTTTTCTACTAAACACCCTTTAAGCTCCTGAGTCTAGTCTTATCCACTTCCGGGGTATTACAACCAGAGTATGTGGAGTGCTGTATTATGGCTACACTATGGGAGGATATGGATATCTCACAAATTCAGGCCTTTGCTCAAAATATAGAAGAGATTAGACAGTGTTAGTATGGGGCCAGAAGGGTAGATCAAGAGCAGCGTTGGATGGGCCAATGCCTCGCTAGTTAGTTAGGACACATAGGCCCTCATCTCAGTTGTAACAGTGTAGCAGGCTAGATCATCACGGGCAGTTAGGTCCCTGCGAGAGTTCACGAGTGTCAGGAACACAACAGTAGAGAGACCCAAATTAGATGAGGCCAGTGGCACCATATTGTAGTAATTGAAGTAGGCGACATCTTGGGAGATGCAGATATGGCTCTACTACTTGTTACTCTTATGGGCAAGAGGGTCACATGATGAGAGATTTTTTACCAAAGGTTAGAGTGACCAAGACCAATAGAATAGGTCCACGACAGGGTGACATGCTCTAGTACCTTCTACAGGGCGCAGGCCCTCATCTCCAGCAAGTAGAGGCAGGGGTAGATCATAGGCATCTAGTTCTAGTAGTGGTCTTGATTGTACGTATGCTTTAGCAGGGCGACAGGATTCTAAGTCATCACCATATGTCGTGACAGGTACATTAAATGTTTAGTCCCACTTGGTTTATGCTTTGATAGACACTGGATCTAACTTGTATTATGTTACCCTACTAGTGGCCCAAAAGTTTTCCATAGTACCAGAGTTTCTCCAGCGACCATTTTCTGTATCTACACCTATTGGTGAAACTATTATCGCCAGGAGAATTTGTCGAGGTTGTACGGTGGATATTGCTGGCCGCCAAGCTTCTGTAGACCTAGTAGACCTAGAAATGGTTAACTTTGATGTAATTATGGCATTGACTGGCTAGCGTCATGTTACGCCAATGTTGAGTTCTGGACAAAGATTATTCGATTCCACTTCCCTAGGGAGATTGATGTCGGGCATATTTTCATGCCTATTTTCCATGTTTTTACCCATATTTGATCATATTTTGAGTTCATAATCCTTAATTTATGCTTAAATTCATGTGTGTGCATGTGTTTTTTATGCGCTAACAAACAACTTGAGTTGAGTTGAGCAGGAAATTAGGCAAAATGGGCTCAAAATGATGCAAGAAATGAAGATTTAAGGATCTAAAGGGTTTGGTGCTATAGTTGGCGCCCCGCACCAAGTCCTAAACTTCATAAAAAAAATCTCAGTCGGGTGCTATGACTGGCACCCCACGCCAGCCCTCAAACTTTAGAGAATTTCACTTCAAAAATTTGGCGAGATGAGTGGCGCCCCACGCCGGAGGTGTCCAAGAATTGGGAAATTTAACGAACACCTTGGCTAGATGAAGAGGGTGGCATACCAGACCCTATCTGGAGCTGAAATTGCTAGAAATTTGACTAAATCTGTGGAGAGATACTGTGGGCGTCGCGATAGAGCTATTTTGGGGCAAAAATGTTGATCTTAGAGCCATGTCTTGAAGGGCAGAAGCGTCATTTAAAGGCTCATCTACAATAGTGGCCTTAGGTCATTTGTTACGTAGTTTTGTACTTCTTTGGAGCAGTCTTTACTCATTTTTATTTCGTAGTTCATTCATGAAAGCTTGTAATCCATTTGGAGGAATGACAAGGTTCTACAACTAGGTTTTTCCTTCTTTACTTCATGTTTTCGCATGAAGATGACTAAGTATTTGTTTTTCTGCTTGTCTATGAGTAGCTAAACTCATATTCTATGGTTGTGGCCATGGTGAATGATTGATTGTTTGACAGACTAAGTAAACTTAGTTTTGTTTCTTCTTTTATGATTGTTTGTATTTGTTTGTGTTAATTTATTATTTATGAGATTGATAACCTTGTAAGTAATCTATTGGCTTTTGATTGAATTTGGGAAAGGAGATCGAAAGGGTTAAAAATAAATACAGAATGGGAATTCAAAGACCCTTGAACTCATTAGTGATAGGATAGAAGTTGTTGTTGTGGATAGGGATATACCCTTCAACCCCGTTTAGTTTAAATACATATAGGCATAACCTTCACTTAATTATTCTCCTACGACCATAGGAATATAGGCATTAGGGTTCATGAAATAGTTCTTGGATGCTAGGGATAGTGGCAAGAAATGGGGTAGTAACTTGCAACTAACAACCGTAGGAAGAATCATGCTAGTTTAATTACGTTTGGAAAACTCAACCTGAGACCAACCAAGTGTCATTGCCCTAGTCTGTCATCATTATTGAAATACAATCAAGCTTGCATTCGTTTTAGTTAATTTTTACATTTGAAGTTTTAGTAGTTTAGTTTTCCAAACCAATCTTCATTTTACTTGTTTCGTAGATTAGTGAAATCAAAGTACAATCTTATAATGATTAAATTGATAAGTCCCTATGGGTACGATATCTAGACTTAACAATCCTATATTACTTGACGACCACGTGCACTTGTGTATGCTTTCATGTGCTTGCGGGCACTTGGGCGACATCAAGTTTTTGGCGCCGTTGTCGGGGACTTGAATATTGTCTAATCATTTGTAGGTTATAATTTTGTTTCTCTAGTCTGTATTTTATGTTTGTTTCTTGTTTTTGTTGAAGTTCACAGGGTTGTTTTCCTTAGTGTATGCCAAGCACGAGAAGTCAAGGACCAACCTTAGCTTCTCTTGATCCTGAAATAGAGAGAACCTTTCAAAGGTTAGCTATGAAAAACATCAGGCAAGCAACAGGTGAAGAGAATGAGAGAGTTCCAGTAATGTAGTTTGCTAGGCCGAATATGGAAAACACTTCTAAAGAAATTGTTAAACCGACCATCACCGGGAATTTTAAGCTTAAAGAAGGGAATGTGTGGTTGGTCCAAAACCCTTGCCAATTTTAGGGCAAGCCGCATGAGGATCCACACAAGTATCTGATGACGTTTGTAGAGCTGAGTGAAACTTTCACTACCAGAAAGTGTCAGCTGAATATGTCAAGTTGACTCTGTTTCCGTTTTCTCTAATTTGAGAGGCCAAGGAGTGGCTTCAAAATGAGCCTGCAGTATCTATCACCACTTGGGAGAGCCTTTCCGATAAGTTCATCAACCGGTTTTTCTCTTCAAGAAGAACTAAGAACTGAGGGGAAAGATCTCCAAATTCATACAAAAAGATGGAGAAACACTACCTCAAGCATGGGAACATTACAAGGGTTACTTGAGAGATTGTCCAATGCACATGCAACCTAAGGAGATAATTGGGCACAACTTCATTGAGGGTCTGAAGCCCGAATCTAAGATACTCCTTGACGCTATTGCACAAGGACATATCTTGTCCAAAAGTTATGATGAAATTGACGCTCTATTGAACCTCATGTCTTCGGGGAGTCAGGATTATCAAGATTCAGGCAGAGGATTTGTAGCAGCAAAGGTGTCGTGAAAGCTTGAGGTGGATTGTGTAGCGGCAATCAGGACAGACATTAGCCAATTGGTGAATGTGATCATTAAGTTGATGACCACACCAACAGGAGGCCAAGTGTAGAGGTACAACAGGTGAAAATCCCACCACCATCATGTGAGGCGTGTAGAGAAGGCCACACCCATTCAAGTTGTCCTCTTAATCCTAAGTCTGTATATTTTGTGGGACAACAAGGTCATGGTGGAGGTTTTGTAGGTAATGACTATTATTAGGGGTACCTAAATGGAGAAATTCCCCTATGGGGAGGGAACCAAACCATCCAAAGGCCCTAAAACACTTATCAATGCCATAGGACCAGCAACAGAACAGTTCTCTTGAAGAGACAATGATGCAATGGACGGTGTAGCAGACAGAAGTGGTAAATGAAATGCAAAAGTCCATCCATAAGATTGAAAGGCAAATGGGGCAATTGTCCCTACATCAGAACAACATAATATAGGGTGCACTCCTAGGTAACACCAAGAGGAATCCAAAGGAAAATGTAAATGCTATTTTCTTGCGCAGTGGTAAGGAGCTGGGTATTTGATGAGGAATAGGCCATGAAATCCAAGATTGAGGTAGGGGAGTCTAGCAACGCACAACCAAAAATTGTAGTAGCTAGACCACCTCCCCATTTCCTCAAAGGTTGAAGAAAAAGATAGAGGACATATCTTATAGTAAGTTTCTTGAGTTGTTGAAGAAGGTTCATGTGAATATTCCATTGGTGGAGCTTTTGCAGGAAGTTCCAAAGTACACCAGGTATCTCAGGGATATTGTGGCTAATAAGAGGAGTCATATAGAATTTGAAACTATAGCTCTTACGAAAGAGTGCAATTCTAGAATCAAGAATAAAATTCCTAAAAATTTAAAGGATCCCGGGAGCTTCACTATTCCAATCACTATTGGATGCAAGGAAATTGGTTTAGTTTTGTGTGATTGGGTGCGAGCATAAAATTGATGCCTACATCCCTATTCAGAACACTGGGATTAGGTGAACCAAATCCTGCCACAGTTATGTTGCAGCTTGCGAATCGGTCTCTGGCCTACCCTGAGGGAATCATTGAAGATGTCTTGATTAAGGTAGGACCTTTCATCCTGCCGGTGGACTTTATAATCTTAGACTATGAGGTAGATGAGGCGGTTCCCCTCATTTTGGGTAGAGGATTTTTAGCCACCGCCGATGCATTCGTACATGTTTAGTCGGTCAAGATGTCTATGAGAGAAGATGGTCAGGAGGCAGTGTTTCAAATGTTCAAATCAGCACGAATGCCACCTCATTATGAGGACTTCAAGGTGAAGCCGACGGCATAACCTAGAGGTTGTAATAAGTTAGTGGAGTAACAACTGCTACATGAAATTTTAGTAGATCCTTGGTATGGTCACAAGTCCACTAGAATAAAGGATTAACGGGGACCATAGTCGTGTCGCCACGTTAAATCAGGCGCTGCATGGGAGGAAACCCATGAATGTCGTGCCACAATGATAAATAAGGCACTTGATGGGAGGCAACCCATCCTTTTTAACATTTTGTATATTTTTATTTGTTTTATAGAGATGAACAAGGCGTAAGAGGCAAGAACAAGTTGGGATATTGAGCTAAAAAGTGTAAGTCTGGGGTGAGATACCTGGCATGGGACGCCAGGAGTTAAATCGTAGAAGAAGAAAATTTTGTCAGGTGAGGCTATGGGGGGCGTGCCGCACCAGTCCCTATCTCTAGAATAAATGTTTTTCTAATTCTATGGTGAGATAGAGGGGGAAGCACACTAGAGGCTTGATGGACGAAAATTGTTGGTCAACTTGAGTTAATATCGACTCAAAAGACCTTAAAAATACATAAAAGCCCATGCCCCACCTTTTATTTAAAAGTATCATTCATCATTTCCCTCAAAAAGTTGAAAAACAAAAAGCAAAAATTTCTCTTTCTCCCCCATAGGTCGTAACTCTTATTCTCTCTCCCCTCCATTGTTGTCTTCTTCAACAAGTTGGTGAAGCTCTCATCTTCAACTCAAGTAAGTATATTTCTTCTCTCTTGATCGATTATTGATGCAAGCATTCTCCCACACCCTTCTCCCCCGAGATTTAGAACTCAAAATCACCATTGTTGGTGAAAAACTTGAATTTCATGTTTTGGATTTTATGAGCTTAAAGTCTTAAAATCCTCCATGATTGTATGTTATCTTTGTTGGGTAGCTTGATTCTTGGTTGAATATAGTGATTTTAAATTGTGGGATGATCGGGGTAGGTGAATTGAATTCTTGAATGCTGGTGGGTAGGTGCACTAATTATACAGAGAGAAAGTACATGAAGCTTTGAATCTTGATTGTGATAATTGCTTGAGTTGGTGAAATTTGTGATTAATTCATGTTGAATGGTAGTAAATTATTTATTGTTGGTTGATTGAATTGAATATTGTTACTCCATTACATGAAATTACTTGAATTTTGAATTGGAGAACGAAATTGAGAGGCATAGCCTAGATAGTGCATTCTTGATTAAAAGTTAAAAGCTAGAGGAGAGTTGAAAAGAAATAAAAAATCATGAACTTGGTGTAGTATGAGGTTGTAAATTTAATTGGATTGATGATATTGGATGATGATGGGGGAAGCCTTAAGTACTCTATTTGACTAATTCTCACATATACACTAGCAAATTATGTGTGGGTTGAATTTTGCACCTTCCACACTTAGTTAGCCATTTGGTTCACAAACTAATTTTGTAAAGTTCTTGATTTTTTTTCTTGCTAGGTACCATGGCGCAAAAAGGAAAGGAGTTGATTGTAGCTGAGAAGTGCCGAAAGAGGGGTAGACCAAGAAAAACATAAGCTAGTTCTTCAACTACCAAAGCAGGCACCGCAAGGAGATTCAAAGAGAAAGCAATAGAGCCTCATAAACTTACTTGGTTTAACACTCAAAAAGAAGCCAAGTATGCACCTGAGAACTGGATAGATGAGGGCCGCTTGGCACTTGAGTTCCCGGCTATTCGGACAATATACGTGAGTGGGAAGTTGGCTGTATCTTCAATGAGCTAGAGAGGTGCAACCTCAATTTGGTGAGGGAATTCTACGCAAATTAGGACACCTCTTTCGTAGAGAGTACAAAGGTCAAGATCATAGGACAGGTGGTGTGATTCATAGCTAAAAGGTTCAATGCTTTCTTAGAGACACCTGCAGTTGACCCTTCGATGTATTTTATCTTATTGGAGAAGCCACCATACAGAGATATCTGCCACACTTTATGCGGTGGGCACTAATTTGCTCGATGGGCGAGGGATCATAATGGCACCCATTCCTCATTTGTGTTTGCCTATTTGAATAGGGAGGCAAAGGTGTGGGTGAAGTTAGTATGTGCTATCTTTCTCCCTGGGACACATCTGAAAGAGGTGACTTACGAGCGGATTGTCTTAGTGTACATGTTGATGAAGGGGATACCGGTAAATTTTGGTGTTGTAATTCAACACAATATGAGGAGATCACCAGACAATTGTAGATGGAAATATTATCATGGTAGTCTCTTGACCATGTACTTGAGGGAGGCAAGTATCAAGGAGGAGGATGCAGACCCTTTTTTACCTTTGGAAGGACATTTGGATAGACGAATGATAGATGTTACAAAGGTGAAGGAGATTGCCCCTTCCGCATGCCCCTATCTTACTATAGCTAATCGGCAAGCCCAAGATGAGAGTTGGCAGGGTCGTATGTTTGGGATTTTGGAATTAAAACTTAAGATAGGAGATTTACCAGCCATATAGAGGAGATGACGACTTTAGAGGCACGGTACCCGCTCATAGATAGTGCTATGTTGATTTCCCAAGTGGGCTCGGCTTTTCAGGAGCCGATTAATGATGATGACACTACAGTACCTACTGATGGTGTTATGATTTAGACATAGAGGAGGAGGATGTTGCTATAGGTGCCATGAAGGATGATGCTTAGGGACCAGGAAGTTTCTTTTCTCTCCCTTTATGATATGATTGTCTGCGCACTGAGGATAGTGCACTTTTTTAAGTGTGGGGTAGAGGAAAGATAGATTCCTTTTGTTCTGTAGTTGTTATATTTTTAGGTCATAACATTATTATGTCATTCCTGGTAGCAGTAGCTTGATGATTCGTAGGTCATCGATTGTAATAGCTAGTATGGTGGTGTTGACTTGGATGCTTGGGATATTTGACTTGTTTGTCTTGACTATGTTATGTTTGGTTGCTCTATTTTAGAGTAAATTTTTAATTTTTTTGGTTTTGTTTGAGTCATTATAGTCATAGAATAATGATGTTTCCCTATTATAGATGGATGACGACCGTCTTAAGAGAAGATTCATCGCACTTTTTTATTTTTTAGGATTGAGTCGTAGGTCATACTGTCATATGCTTGTTGATATGTCTACTTAGCCTCTATGCTAGAGTAAATAGAGTGGTCATCTTGATTCTATGAGTTAGAATCCTTGAAAGATGCACATATCTCTTTAATTTGACTCAACATATCTTGAGGGCTTAATTATGAATTAGCTTGTCATTCAATATGTTTGTGCGAATGCGTAGCTGTAGAAACTGATTAGATTTTTGTTTCCATGAGAGATGAGCTAAATTATTTTGTATGTATATATTGTAGCATCTAGAACTTGCCTTAGTCTATGTAGGATAACTACTTTGTAGGGAGTTGAGAGATGATTAAGGCACTTCTTTGAAGAAGCCAATTTTATTCTTATAGTTGCTTTACCTTCCTAATCATTCTCCTTAGTAACCCCCTTGAGCCTAAAAGCCTTATTCTTTCTTAGTCTCAATAGTAGCTTAATCCCTCTTTTTATCAGAACTTAGAATTATTGACCCACAGTAGTCTTAGGCACTTTGAGACTTGAAAATAAGGTCCAACAAAGTATAATTTTAAGGGAAAAAGAAATAGTTGTGGTAAAGAAATAAAAATGAAAAAAAGGAGTGACTAATAAAATTGTGTGGTCTACTTGTTTCTAGGGAATTGAAAAAGAGAGATTTAATTGAAAAATTGTTAGTTATTCTATGATTAGAAAACTAGTAGTCAAGTAGTAAAAAATGGGGCATCAAAAGAAAAGACAAAGGTGAGTAGATGAAAGGTGAACAAGCAAGGAAAGAGGTGGTGGACAGGTAAAGTGAAATATGTCTTAAAAGTGCTTAGGGTGTTAGTCACTATAAAATGAAATATCAATCCTACCCATCCCTTAGCCGACATTACAACCAAGAAAAGTCCTTTTAATCTTAATCTCTTGAAGCACTTAGGTAGTATTAATGTACATGAAGGGCAAGCCCATGGTATGTTGCATATGTGCATTACATCATTTGTGAGTGTGAGTGTGCCTTACTTATTGTGTTCCATGTCTTATATTGATGAAGTTGAGAGAGGAACATCACTAAAAGTGGGGGAACACAAGAGGTCTAATTCGGTGTACTACTTGTTTCATGTGTCACACTTAATCATATTTTCCCTTTGTGTTAAAAAGATGAGTCATTTATAAAGGTTGTGTGTTCTTGATTGTGAAATCTTTCTATGTGCTTTGTTGAGAATTATTGTATGATGATAAACCACTTTATGTATGCTCTATGCTAGTTGGTTGAGTATGAGTTGATAGAGGTGTCAAGTGTGATGGTGAAACATGATTTTAGGTATCTTGAGTTTAGGTATGTTTTAAGGATTGTTCGAGGATGAATAATGGTTTAAGTGTGGGGTGGTGATGTTGGGCATATTTTCATTCCCATTTGCAATGTTTTTGCACATATTTGATCATGTTTTGAGTTCATAATCCTTAATTTATGCTGTTCACGTGTGTGTGTGTGTGTTTCATGTACTAACAAATAATTTGAGCTTTGAGTAGGAAACTAATCAAAATGGGCTCAAATGATGTAAGAAATGAAGATTTGAGGATCCGACTGCTTGGTGATATGGCTAGCGCCGCACCAAGTCCCAACATTAGAGAAAAAAACTCGGGCCTTGATGCTATGGGTGGAAGCCCTCAAACTTTAGAGAATTTCACTTCAAAAATTTGGCGAGATGAGTGGCGCCCGCGCTGAGGTGTCCAAGACATAGAAAAATTTTTAGGAACACCTTGGTGAGATGAAAGGGGCGGTATGCCGTAATCTCTATCTAGAGATGAAATTGCTGGAAATTTGACTAAGTTTGTGGCGACATAGTGTGAGCGGCACGCCGTAGCCATTCCGGACGAAAATGCCGATTTTAAAAACCGCATTTGAAGGGCAATATGTCATTTAAAGGATCATCTATAAATAGTTGGGCCAATTAGGATGATAATTGAAAACCTATTCTATTCTTTCCCTTTAACCCTTAGTTTCTTCTTCGTAGTTCAACCAAGAGCTAACAAATAATATTTGCAAGGTGATCGGGCTAACAACAATCAATGAAAACAAGTAAGCATAAATAATCTTGAATGAAAATTAAAAATACTAGCAAAATGAGCATTCAAACTACAACCATCGCTTGCGGACAAACCCTAGAATAGGTTTTTAGCCACTCATGTTCAAGAGGAAAACTCAAGAAATCATCATTCGAATCAAAAGCATTAAGTAAAGAAGAAAACCTAGAAGAAAATGAACTTCTTGTCTCTTACCTCAAGAATCGTATACAAATTGATCTTTCTGAATGAAGTCCTCTAACAAAATTCCCTACATGATATATTTATATGTAAGGTATAAAATGACTATTTTCCTTAAAAGTTCAGCTTTTATACTTGGAAATCTCTCGATAGGGCCGTAGTGCGCCGTGCCTCCCATCTCATCAAACATTGGTTTGAATTCCTCTAAAGTTTAGACTCTAGCATATCGCACCAACCATTTCGCTAAAGATATTAGTCAAAATTCACCACTTCAGGACTCCAGCAAGACCCGACCATTCGCCACTTGTTGATTAAATTCTTCTAAAGTTCAGTCTCCACGCGCCGCACCACCCAATGCACCAACCCGAATACAAAATTTAATATTTGAGGCCGTGGCGCGCCATGCCACCATCTCACTAGCCACATTTTCCAAATTCCCTTTTCTTCTTCGTACCTTGGGCCATTTTTGAGACCTTTTACATTGATTACCTACTAAAATCATCTAAACCACATCTGATAGCTCATTTAACACACATAATCATGAATTTGCATTTCATAAGGAGAATGATCTCAACAAAAGTTAAAAGATGGGCAAAACTATGGAAAATGGGCATAAGAATATGTCCAACATCACCACCCCACACTTAAATCATTTTTCTTCCTTGAACAATCTTTACTTATATGCATAAACATCTTTTCACCACTTGTCACTCTATCAATATCACTCAAGCCGCTTAGAACAGAGCATAAGGAATAAGTGGTTCATCAATTCATAACCAATCCATAACACATGCACATAGAAGATCTTTACATTCAAAATTACATACTCTCTATAACCGACTCCATCTTTTCAAAGTGTGGCTAACATGATTAAGTATGAAACATGCAACATAGCAAGACACCGACTTGGACCATTTTATGTCCTCAAATATTTAGTGATGTTCCTTCCATCATATTATCAATTCAAAACTTGGAACATAAATAAGCAAGACAAGACTCACTCTAAAAAATGATGTATCATATACATACAAATATACCATAAGCTTGCCTCTCATGTACAATTAGACTACTTAATCACTTCAAAGAGAGTAACATCATAAGTACTTTTCTCGGTTGTAATTTCGACTAAGGGATAGGTAGGAATGATTTTCTTCGTGAGTGGCTACCATCCCTAAGAACTTTAAGACATTCTGCTTATCTTTCTTATCCACCTCAAGCTTCAATGCTCACCCCTTTCCTTCACTTAATCCTTTTTTCTTTATCATGCCCTCTTTATACTATTTGACTGCTAGTTTCGCTATAAGTTCAACAAGAATAATCAACCATTAAAACTCTTTCATTTATGTTCTAGCAACAAGTAATCATGTTAGTTTTGTGTGGGCACCCTCTTTCTATTATCTCCTCTTGCCATCCACATTTTTCTTTCCTTTCCTTTAACTTTTTCTACCTTGGTGGAACTTTTCATTCCTAAATCTCAAAATGAATCACCGATCTTTGGATAAAATTTTTGGAGGTCTCACAAAGGGATTAGGCTTCTTTGGAGGGTAAGAAGAAAATTAAGGCTTATGGATTAATCTGGGTTAACAAAGGATAACGTTAAGGAAGGTACAACAACAATGGACAAAATGGTTTTTTTAAAACAATGCCTCACGACATCTTACCCATTTGGAAACTAGCTATCGTATACACACTTAGGCAAGTTCTAGATGTTGTATTATGTACAGAACACAATAATTCAAGATCACCTCTCATGGAATCATGATCTTAATCTGCTTTATGGCCACATAACCACACAATCAAATTGAGTGAATCTTTCATTATTAAGCCTTAAGAACTTTTTTTCTTGAGTCAAGTTACATAACGTATATGTCTCTATGAAATTTTCTACTTTTATGCATTTCACAATGACCACTTCTATCACTTCTAACTTAGCTTCCAAGTGGAATACAAGAGCACACAAGTTGTGGTTTTAGACTTCATCCTAAAAAATGAAAAAAATGTGACTAATTTTCCCTTAAGATTGTCGTCATCCATCCATCATCAAGAAGGGTCACAACTCTCTATGACTAAATAAAATTTTTTTACTACACAATCATCAAAACAAGAATAACTAGATACGAATAATCACATCACACAACACGGTGTTCACTGCCATCCACGCATTACTAGTTGGTAGACCCAATTTAATCACTATAAAAGCACACACAAAGGATTGGAAACAATTGTTATTACCATTATAAATTTATCAAAGATAGAATCAACAAGAAATCCATTTCTTTCACCCAATACTTAAACAAAGGTAATCGCCCTAGTGCATAAACAACTCATATCAAGTAGAGAGAGAAAAAGAACTTCTTTGTACCTCTAAGAAAAGTCCTCGTTATCGCGATTATACTCCCTGATCATCATCATCATCCTTTGTGTGTGTATCATAAACCTGCATGGCTCTTGTGGTGGCATCATCCTCATCATCACCGCATCGCTCAACACTGTGAGGCTCATTGTCATCCAAAGGCTCCTCAAATGTCGGCCCCACTTTTCCCATCATCATTGCACTTTCTATGAGTTGGTATCACTCCTCTAATGATGCCACCTCTTCAGAAGTTGTGGGCCTACCTTCAATCTTCAACTAGAGCTCAAAATCCCAACTTCTAGACTCCTTCAACTTTCATTCCAAGTATTGCACTCGCTAGAGTGAGGAATGGTTTCAGTGAGTTGGTTGGCTCCTTGACATTTGTGACATCAATTATTTTACCTACCAAGTGCCCTACTAGGGGTAGATGAAGGTTCGCCCTTTTCAATGCCAACCTCCCAGCCAAGAACTCGAAAGAGTTTGCCATAACAAACATTTCCATCTGTAATCATTCTAGATTTTATGTCGCTCTCAACGCCACATTAATCAAAGCTCATCATTATATACACTGATACTTCCTCTTTCGAGTGATCTTCATGGTGTATGTCCTTGAGAAGTACCGTACACAAACTTGACCCAAACTCGGCTTCCTTTGTCATGTAAGTGAGTAAGAGGTTAAACTTGCCATTTTCACTCTCTTGTCCACCGAGCAGCCGAATGCTCTCCCACATAAGTATGATGGGAGCATCACGGTACGGGGGCTTCTCAAGAACCTATGAAGTACATCTTCCGTCCACCACCGTCGTGTTTAGGATTACATTGAAAGACCTAGTAGTGAATAAGACCACTTCTCCCCGCACCTTAATCTTGTTCTCTTAGCACGAGAGGTACCCACTTGTACAAAATTCCCTCACCAAAGTGAGGCTGCACTCTTGCTTAGAAAAGGAATATCCAAGTCCCAACTCTCGGATGTTGTCCCAAATTGTAGGGAACTCCAAGTCCCGTGCAACCTCATCAATCCAATTTTCCGTAGCATAATTTTCTCTTCCTTATTGAAATTAAACCTAATTGGAGCATACTTTTCTTCCTTCTGGGCATTAACCCACTTAATCCAATGCTCCTCCAAGCCCTTGGCTCTAATCCTCCCACAGGGGCTGCCTTTTGAGCCGATAAGCTTCACTCTTGTTGAGCCTCTTGAGCTCCTTGCTAGCAAATCGCCACTTCTTTCCTTTATCTCGCCGTGATTCCATAGCAATTTTCAAATACATGATTAGCAATGAATATGGCCTGATATTGAAGAGTCATAAATCCACATATCATGAAAACCATGCATACTTGTAAAAACGCTTATGTACTGACATTTATATCCATGAAGAGTATTTGAAGAAAAATCATAATATGAATCATAAATCATAATTTAGACTTAGTAAGATTAAAATCATAACTTGAACTTTCATGAAATCTTATGTAATTGGGCATAATTTAATTATAATTTAAAATTTAGAGTTTAAAACTCTATGCACGATAAGAAATATAAAATAGTAAGTACCTTTTTTAAAATATGATTTGATATATGAAGGGAATCGTCCTACATAGATCATAGAAAATTTTACAAAATTAGGATAAATCCTAATAGATTATGAACTTAAATCTAGAATTGAAATCCATGGGAATTGAGAAGAATTGAGCATGAGAGTGAAAGGAACTCACTCATAGGCTTACAAACTTGGATAAACCCTGATTTACTCTCCTCTTGAAAGCCCAAAAGAGAAATTAGCTCGCTTGATCTCCAAGGAAGAACTCTAATTTGCGAGCATTGAATAGTAAGTCCTAGGATAGGTTTAACACTACTAAAACCTTGCTAACTAATCTTAAAAAGACATAGTTTTGGACCTTAGAGCCTAGGAATTATGAAAATACCCTTAATGAAAAGTCTAGAATTTCTACACCGCGTGGGACAAATGAGTGATACCAAGGGTCGCCCTCTGATACCACGTACTGTGGTGTCCATCCATTACTTCCTCCATCATTTTTTAACTTCTGGGATCCCTTACCACGATTCAACAGATTAGTCGTTACATCAAACAAACTATCCGCCATGCCTTTCATTGCGCTCTAATGGAACTCGTCATCATGACTTCCCACGAGTCACACCACGACTGCACTTCATCCAAAGAGCTGTGGATTCCATCCGTTACCTCCACCGGTGATTTTCCTACTCCTTCCTTAATGTGGTCATCACTCTGCAGCCGTTGTTCCTCACAATGATTCGAACTACGACTGCATTTATCCATCCTGGGCACCCTGGTGACGAGCAATGACCCCAACCTATGACTCTTACATCTTCCTACAGTCGTGGACATGAAGCGCTACCTTCCGAGTCTACTTCATAAGCACCCGACCATGAGTGGCCCCCACGGGTAGTTAACCTCCAATGACTCGTACCCACAAGTGTTCCCGAGTAAAATCTCAAATTTTTCTTCGCTCTCATTTTTAAAATCTCCAGTCTAGTCTTAGGCACTTCTGAGGTATTACAATATATCCCCTTGGGAACATTCATCCTTGAATGTGAATGAACATACGAGAATTTGAGGAAATAGTACCGACATCTAAAAATGAACATCCAAAGATGAAACTAATGGAGGATTGACTCGAAATGGAATACATGACCTAACCGAATTCATGAATTACACATACATGCATCGATAAGGAAAGAAACTAGAACACATAAACCAAACATGAAATGAATAGAACACTAAGGAGGAAACTCGATACCTCAAGCCGAAACCGATCTAGAAGGGAAGATGTATTTAGCCATCATATCTATTTTGTCTTACCATGTAGCTTCCTCAATACGCGATTCCACCAGAAACCTTTACCGAAGCTACTTCCTTATTTCTACCCTTCCAATCTTGATGATAAAGTATTTCTACCAGGAACCTCTGGTTAGCCGAGGCTATCCTTCACTATAACGTTCTCCACTGGGACAACTAAAGTTGGATCACCCATGCACTACTTTAAAAGCAACACATGAAACATCGGATGTACGATTCTCGAGGCAACCCTAACTCATATGCTACCTTTCCAACTCGTCTCACAACCCTAAGATGTGCCAACCTAATGGGACTGAGTTTCCCTTTTCTCGAATCGTATCGCTTCCATTCATGGGAGATAACTTCGTAATCACCCAATCATCAACTTCTCAAACTCAAGTTATTCTTCACATATGCATAGGACTTGAAGACTCGACTATATTCAACCTTTCCCTTATAAGATGAACCTTCACTCATAGCCTCATGTACTAAATCCGGGTCCTACTCAACGCAGTTTTCCTTGAACTAACCAAGATGTGATCTACATCTCTGCCTATAATGAGCCTCAAACAGCTATCTAAATACTGAATGGTAGTTGTTGTTATATGAAAATTAAATGAGAGGAAAATGATCATCCCAACTACCCTTGAACAATCACACATGACCCCACATATCCTCGCAGTCTCAATGGTCCGTTCTGCACTCGACCATCTATTTGTGGGTGAAATGTTGTGCTAAGATTGACCCGAGTATCAAGTACTTTCAAACAATCCCAAAACTCGGGAGGTAAACCGAGTAATTTATCCGATACGATGGACAAGGGCACCTATGTAGCCAAACTAACTCTCGAATATAGAATTTAGCATAATCCTCCACCGAATTGGGTTTTGACATGTAGACAATGAGTTGCTTAGTCAACCCGCTCACAACAACCCAAATAGAGTAATACTCACGACGGGCAGGAGGCAAACTCATAATGAAGTCCATATTGATTTTCTCCCCACTTCCAAGTAATGGTACTTGCCACCTCCAGGTCTTTGCCGCTAGCTTTCATCTCACACACCGACACTTAGACACAAACTCGGTATATCCTTCATGCCATTCCACCAATAAACTTCCCGCAGGTCACGGTGGCCATCTTAGCGCACTGGATGTGCATTCGGAGCCATGAGCCACATGAACCATCCTTCCCTCTAGTCATCAAATCCCACACACAAATGACCTCATATCAGAAGTACACCATCTCCCCTTTGGGAGAAGACCTCCACCTTCTCATTCTGAAATGCTTCCTTCCACTTGACCAAACTAGGATCCCCATCTTGCCCATTCCGACCTTGGTCACCAAGGAAGATTCTCATCCATTTGAACAATGACACCACCATCCGTCAAGTCAACATGAAATCCTAGTAGTGCAAGGAGATGCAAATCCTTACTAACTTCCCCACCATATGGATCGTCAACCCAAGTAAATCGCTAAGAAAAATTTACTCACCACATTAGCCTTTCTCGAATGATAAAGGACACTTATCATAATCTTTTAAGAAGCTCCAACCACCGTCATGACGCAGATTAGATCCTTCTAGCTAAACACATACTGTAGGATTTTGTGGTCCCAAAACACATCTACATGGACCCCGCATGCATAGTGCCTACAAATCTTCAAGGAAAATACTACCAACTCGAGGTCATGAGTCGGTTCACGCGCTTTGCTTGCTTAGAAGTATAACCTTACCTAGGCCGCAATAATACAACCAAGGCCAATCCTTCGGTAAAACTATACACAAATCAATCGGTACCCTCGGGTAAGATCAACACCGGTGTCAGAGAGTCGAGCATTCAACTATTAGAAGCTCTTTTCTCATTGTGCCTCCCACCATTGAAACTTCACTTTCTTTCCGGGTCAACTTAGTAAATCCAAGAGGCTGCAATGATGAAAACTTTCCACAAACCTCCAATCAGTAACCAACTAAGCCCAAGTAACTCCCGAGACAAGGACTCACCGGTCTAGGCCACCATTTCATGTACCCTTCTCTCTTTAGAGAGTCCTCTTGTACACCCTCACTTGACACCATATTACCTAAAAATGCTACCGAGTTTAACCAAACTGCACTTGCTGAATTCTAAATTTAGCATACAACCGGCGATCCTAAAGAGTCTCGTAGTAGCACCCCTGCTGTATGCTCCTCTACGATCCGAGAGTATATGAGAGTGTCATCTATGAACACGAATATGAACATATGAACACCTTGTTCATCAAATCCATAATAGTCAAGGAGCAATTTTAGTCCAAAAGATATAACTACAAACTCATAGTGACCCTACCGAGTCCTAAAGGTTGTCTTCAAAATGTCACTTTCCGAACACTAAGCCGATGATATCCGTATGTGAGGTCTATCAAACACTTGGCACCCCCGAAGTCTAGAAAACAAATTTCAACTTCGGGAGGGGATACCTGTTTGATTGTCACCTGCTAATTGCCGAGAGTCAATGCACATCCGAAGGGAACCATCTTTCTTCCGGACAAAGAGAACTCTGGGTGCACCACATAGGAATTTCCTTGACCGATGAAATCCTTTGTGTAAAAAGATCCTTCAACGCTCCTTCAACTCCTTAAGCTCACTCGAGCTATTCTGTAAGGAGGAATAGATATAGGTTGCGTATCGGGAAGAAGGTAATTAAAAAATTGATCTCCCGCTTGGGAGAAATTCCCAAAAAATCTTCTAGAAACACTTACGGATATTCACACTCATGGGAATTGAGAGTCAAGTCTCGTATGTAGCATCCTTAACCCTAACTAGATGGTACACTCTAAACCCTTAGAGATCATCTTTCTCGCCTTAAGGTAGGAAATGAAGCAACCTACAAGCACAATTAACTACCCTTCCATTCTAGGACTTGGTCACCTAGAAATTGGAACTCTATCGCATGGGTTCTACAATTTACTGAGGCATAACATGCATGTAAACCACCCATGCCAAAAGATAACATCAAATATGTCATGGCTAGCTCTATTATAACTGAGGCACTTTCTCTTCAAGGACAAAGGACAGGCAATTTCTATATACCTATCTAGCTATAACCGAATCATCAACTAGAGTAGAGATCATAATGGTTCTTGATAGGATTTGATAGATTTTGAAACTACTAGAAACATAGGGCATCATAAAAGATAAAGTATCCCCGCATCTAACACTCGCATATACATCAAGGTGGAATACTCCTAACATACCTGACCATATCCGGTGAAGTCTCCTCGTCATGTCGAGTTTAGGCATAAAACCTATTTGGTGTTGGCCACCACCTACACCGGTGGATGCACCTCGTTGAGTCGGGCGTTCCGATGTTGCTGCCGAGCCGTAGCCCGAGCACACCTCTACCACCTTATCTAGAGAAAGGACACTCACGGCTCCTATGCCCGGCTCAATACACCAAAACCAGGAGACCACCAAAAAAAAAGCACTACCCTATGTGTTTTTCCCACATATTCCACGTGACTGTAAAGGTAAGCTCGCCAACATGCTCCTTCGTCCTTCAAAACCTCGATGCCCGCCCTTCCATCACCTCAGGGTATAGATGCAAATTTCAACATGATGAACTCGGGAGCTAATGACCTATGATGACCGCCGGCGATGTCTCCCTCCTAATCTCTACTGAGAACCTGGGCACTGTCTCGGTCCTAGCCCTCTTAGCCTTCTTCTCTTAGATGCACACCTCCATCTACTGGGCGTATAAACTAATTGAGGAAAGTCAACACCCGATGAAGCATAGTAGTTCTACAACTTGACTGCAGCTCGCTACGCGGTGCACTAACCGCGAGCTCTCCGATCGCCCAGCCATCTCCGGCGCATACTAAACGGGTAAACTCTAAAGCAAACTCCTGGACTATCATATAATTCTGCTTCGGATTCACAAACTTAGCTGCTTTGATTTCCTTATCTCTTGCAAGATGGAACTCATCCTAACTAGCGACCCGTTCGAATTGCCCTACCATCCTTATGTTTGAACCAGATGGCAACCCTTTAAATTGATACGAGGCTGTGACCGCGCACTCCTCCCCTCAACCAATGATTTGGGCATCTTTCTAATTTCATCAATAAATCCATGCGCATCCTCGGGTCCACCTTCGATCCGACAAACTCTAGAGGGTCTATCATAAGAAAATCTATGACTCTTGCCCCTACCGCATTCCCATTCTGGGGGACATGCGCTACACCGCTGATTGAATTGGTGGTCAAAGCCTTAGCTAGCATATGAATGGTCGCCTCTAAACCTGCATGGGCAACTCGCCAGGCACATAATCCTTTGGGGCTGGTGGGGCCTCGCTAGTGCCCATCCCTATTGCCATTCATGGACATTTTCATCTTCGTTCCTTCTTCGCTAACTCAAAGGAGGAGGCAGATTCTCGAAAAGCGATAGGACGAAGTTAGAAGGAGAGAGACACATTTCATCACATGACATAGATAATGAACGAAGGGAAGTTTCCAACATTTCGTATCCTCTTGTTAAGTGTAGTGCTCTACACCCATGAAAAAGACACTACCTAACGGGCCTTAAGACACCCTAGGACACTTCAAAACCTAATACTCGATACCAAGTTTAAGGTGACCCGAGCATAGATCGTGATCGAGACACGGGACAAAGAACCCCGAGAGGCTCCAAGTTGACTCATGGCATGAACATGATATCTAAAACATTACATAATGATGATGCGTAACATACATAATAGCTTTAAGTCTGAAAAATATAATAACATCTAAACATCTTAATACATAAAACAATGTTGAAGCTGAATACACATTATGTTTGATAATCCTCTACATACTGATGAGTTGATGGGACAAGACCCCAACTAACTCACCAAGACTAAACCTAAAAATACCGAACGTAGGATAATAAAAGGGTCCTCGAAGGAAGAGGGCTCACCAACTTTGGCCGAGGATGCAACTCGAGGATCTCAAGCACCTGTAGGATCGAACCTAAATGTCCGGAGTTTGTATCATGAAATGATAAAGCATAGAGTATGTGAGCTATTTGAAATGTATTGAGTATGCAAGGTAAATAAACCGACAAGCAAAAGTATATAAGAGTACATAAGAGTAGGACATCATGATCATAAAGTAACATCGTCACAATGTAAACATAGCCAAGGTTTTCAAACCATTCGTAAACTAACCAGAACTATAGTAATAAGGGAAACTTTATAAAACATAACTTGAGCCAAAGCACACAAACATAACCGTGCATAAGTTATGAGGAAGAATGGGAAGATTAACCGATACCATCATGACATAGCCTTACATGATGCCCCACTATTTCACCTTAAGTGGTTAGACCGCCCAAATTTCTGCCTGGGCATTGTCTCTTTAGTTGAGTATAATATTGATACGATATTATCTACTTTAATTGTCTTATATTGATATTATGTGATTTAAAATTTATGTTATTTGTAAGTGACATTCTTCATCTACTCATATATTCACAAGTTTCATCTATCTAGGTAATGTAATTTCTTCATCTCATCAAATAATTTTTTTTATATAATTATAACTCTTGTGCATAATTTTTTTAGATAATCTTGCAAAGAAATCTGAAAAAGATTCTGTGAATGAAATTGTGATAATTAACAATTTAAGGCAATATGATTCTCATTGGATAATAAAAGTCTTAGTAATTGGAGCTAAATTAATAAAAAAGTATAAAAAGGGAATAAAGGAAGGCACTCAAGTGACTATAACATTAGTCAATGAAGAGGTAATCATTTTCTTCGTATTATATTTTATATTTTTATATACATTTTTGAGTTCTTATCTATTTTTATTATATTTTATATTTTTATATA